>JAYMSZ010003781.1:0-10184 GCA_036897665.1 Pelargonium citronellum | reverse complement strand
CACAACACCCCCCCCCCCCCCCCCCCGTCCCCCCCGCCCCTCTCGGCGGATCCCCATTACCTCCACCACCACCAACGACCTCCGCGACACCCCGGCCCATGGTTCTCCAATCAGTTCCAGTACCGTCCCTCCCACCCTCTGTCGCCTCCACCGCCGCGACAGTGGCGGCCTCACTCCGACCATCTCAATCCTTATCAATTTTCCGGTTATACTCCTCCTCCACCACCACATTATTCTCACCCCTATCAGAATCAGTTCCATCTTCCTCCCAGCCCTTACTCGCCTCCTCCTCTCCATCGCCATTCTCAGTTTCCACATGGTTATTCACAGGTAAATCTTGGAAACATCAAGAACTTTCCGATTCAATCTAGTGTTTAGAATTTAGATATGGTTGAATACTAGTATTCCATTTTAGTTTACTTTGGCTGTACAGTTTGTGCAAATTTTTTGTATTAAACTAGGTTAAATTGATTGTAGCATTGATGATGTAATTTGTTTGATTTCTTTTTGATGAGTTACAAAAGCAATTGAGAAGTGTAATGGTTTCAATTAGTAATCATTTTACAGGAATGGGGCAATCCTAGCCGGGGCCATCACCAAGCTTACCCTGGTAAGTTATGGCCGAATTGGTGAAGTTATGGCAACATGCATTTGGTCTGTTGCTCGTCTGTTATACGTGTTCTTATTGAAGAATTTGTTTATTTTCTCATTACTGAAGCTACCTGCCTATTAATTGATTTCCCTCACATTTTTATCGGATAGCAATCCGCATGTTTATTTTTTTAGATGATGAAGTAAAATTATTTTGTTTTGAAAGGAAAGAGAATACTGTTCTGCCATTTGGTCTGAAATGGGACTCTTCAAGAGTGAGTTGCTAGGATTGATATGTATGGATATTAGATTTGTAATTGGCTCCATAAGAATCCATTGTTGTGTTTGTGTTTGTGTTTGTGTTTGTGTTTGTGTTTGTGTCTGTGTTTGTGTCCATGACTAATGGCATGCATTATTCTACTTTACTGAGTAATTATTTCTTGGTATACAAAGCATGTAGATAGTGTGTTCAGGATAATTTGTCATTTTCTCTTTTAAGTGATTATTTTCTTATTGACTGCAACAGCCTTGGATAATCAACATCAACAGTCTCAGTTTTTACAAAGTCCATATGTTCATCAACAATTAACTGGAGACTCAAATGCTCCCTTTTCTCATCAAGAAGCTCTACAAAGTCCGTATGTTCATCAGCAGGTGGTTCCTTCTAGTTATTCTTCTGTGACAGGTAATTATTCACTTGGTATATTGAATGTGCCTGTGAAGCTTTTCGTAGGAAAAATACGATGTTATTAGCTGTTGGCATTACCATTTTGTATGCTCTGGTGCTAAATGTAGGTTACTTATTTGTTGTTATTTTGTATCAAATTGAAAAGTAGTTATTGTTTGCGATATTATATGTCTCAAAGAAGTTTTCAACCCGCAGCAGATGTGCTTCTTTAAAAAAAAAAACAGAGAGGGTGGAGAAGGAGTGATTAATCGTCAATTCTTTAGACAGTGCTGTCAATAGTATTCTACTTCACACCACTTTTGGTCATTCTTATGGATGTCATTCTGCTTTTTTGCATATAAGAGTTCATTGGATATTCTAGATAATTTCTGTATACATGTTCACTTCATTTTTGTGGTTTCCCAAACCCAAAATAATGTGACAATGATATATTAGTTCTGCCCCATGATGACTTCTATACTTTCCTACTTTACAGTTGACAAAATTTGAGCTTTAAAGTGCAACTTTTTTCCATAAAGTTTTCGAAGTATGAATTTGTTTACTTATTTTTACAAATTCTGAAGTTGTGGAAACTTCAATTTGTGTTTCCTAAATACTCACCATCATATTAGACTAGGAAAACTATTATATTATCCACTATTACTCCTTTCATTCCAAGATGAGTACTCTATTTCACTTTCTTACATAAATTAAGGATGATTTGATTAGTATTCAACTTTCTCTCATTTTCCCCCACATGGCTTTGTTATAACAAACTGGGATGGTTGTAACTAACTTATTTTAGGGGTGTATAATAACTTGCCAAAAAGAAAAGAGAACACTATTTTGATACAAATTTTAGAAAGAAAAATATATATATTGCGACAGAGGGAGTATTTGGAGCATAGATATTAGGAGAACTGCCACTGATTGGAAGCACGGGGAACCTGAATCAACATTTGGTGCGGGGTTACACAGCTTCTTTAAATGTATGAATGCATGTGCACTTGTCAGAGTTCTCTCTTTAATCAGCTTTTTTCAGATAAGGGGAAGAGCATGATTAGGTTCTATAAACATTTGGAGGATTGTTTCATTTAAGCTCTTACAGTTTCAGCAAATCCTGAAAGTGTGTATTTTAAAGACCTATATATGTACCAAAACCGAAGCTTTCTAGCATTCTGCATGGCACCTATGAGTAGGAATTTCAGGTGGCTTGTTTGGTCTTCTAGTTTTCCTGGAGATGGTTTGGCATTTTAATGACATACCTAAATGGCAGATAAAGAACAGTTTGGTTACCAAAATGAGAACTCCTACAGCTCAATGCCTTTCCCAACATCCAGTCATACTTGGCCACCTCCTGTTGCACCTAGTTATTCTCCAATTCCTCCTGTTCTTCCATCAGGGCCACGGGTATTAGTTCTGGCTTGCAGGTTTTTCTTAAATTCTCCGATTGTATTTTGCATGTGCTAATTCATATGTCTCACTTTACAGGATGTTTCTTCAATAGCTGTACCTTCTCCTGTTCCTGTACATACTGGGCCACCATTTGGGGGGTTTCCTGGACCAAGCTTCCAGCCAACTGTTTCCTCTGCCGGTATGCCCTATGTTCTTGGTGCAGGAAATGCATTCCATCCTACTACAGCTTTTCCTGGTGACGCGAGTGGGATTTCAGGTGTTTCTGAATGCCCTAAAAAGGTCATATGTCCTCCATTTCTCCAGTTTTTTTCCTTCTTATGTAGAGTAGATCTTTAATGCTTTATCTGTATGGTAATTATTTCTGATTCTTAATTAGTGGTAACTGCAGACTCCAGTGCCTAAATGGCCCAGGGAAGAAATAATTAAGAAGAAAGCCTTAGTCACAAGTTCTTCTCAGGAGCATCTAAAAGAGAAAACACCACCATCCATTGAGGAAGAAGGTGTTGATAGATTTACAGTGAAGAGAGATCAAGGTGATAGCAAAAGTATTGAATCCTCTCGTTCAACTGAAGAGGATGATGATGAGGTGTTTACTTTACCTGATGCAGATTTATTGTGCTTTTGGTACTTATGAACTTTATTGACATGACAATGAATGTCTTTTTGTTCATTTTCTGAATGGATTTCTGTTTTTAGTGATATGGTTGAACTTCATTCAATGTGGAATTGACCAGTCATATTTTTGCCCAATGTAGGCTAATGTGGAAGCAGCTAGAACTGCAGCAATCAATTCAAAAATAAAAAGTATCTTGGCAGAAGTTCTTTCAAAGGTTACAATGATCAAAACTGTTGGTTAAATCAAAGAATTTTTTCTATTGCGTATTATTAACATTTAAGCTTTTCAACAGGCTACTGATGAGCTGTTTGATGAAATTGCAACAAAGGTTGTCAGTGAAGATGGTATTTGTTAGTTGAACTTTAGATCTAAATTTTGTTCCACATACTTGAGTAGCATCTAGTCTTTTTGGAATTTTGCTATCTTTATCTTCTTTTTGCAGTTGATCATAAGACTGCCATGACAAATCTCGAAACTTCAACTTCACCTCCTGCAGTTCCAACTGCTAAGGGTTCTGCAAAGGTTCTAATCCCACCTCAAGCCAAGGAAATTAATACTCAAATTGTCAGTGGAAAATCTAACTCCGGCTCTCTGGTAGATGTATTGAATCTTGCACATTATGCCTCTAGTGAAGACAATGAAGAAGATGAAATCAAGAGTTCCAGCAAGCCAAAATCTAGGACAAATCCTGTTCATATGCAGTCAGGCATTGAAAGGCTTTCTGAAGTTCAAAAAAATACCATGGGTGCTTCCAAACGAACTAATCTTATTGAGTCCAACAATAATCAGAGTGGCGTTAGGGACACTAGGGAGCTGGATAAAAATTGCTCTGTTGATGCTGTACATTCTTCTGAGATTTCTGAGAATAAGGACAATAAGAATAATGTTGATGGGAAAATGATGAAGGACACCAATAGGTCCTCTTTCAAGGACACTGTTGAGGAAAAGGTCATAATGAAATTCGAACGTCCCAGCTGGAATTCTGATGTGAAGAAGTTACCAACAGAGGATCCACTGGGTAAGGAAACCAGAATTAAACCGGATAAACATGGCCGGCATGAAAGTAAAAGAAGTTCCTCTAGGAATGACTTGAAGGAAACGGAGAGTGGTAATATTAGGCCAGATGAGAAAGGAGAAGAGAACCATAGGAGACAAGATGAAAAGCATATAACAAAGGACCTGGCTGATGACTTGAATGGTTCAAAGCATAGAATGAAGGAGCAAGGTGTTTGGACTGAGAAAAAAGCAAAGCATTCATATTCACGAAAATGGTCCACCCATCACAGTGTCAAGGAAGAAAGAAAAGAAACAGAGAGGCCTCACATGACTTGTGCTAAAGAAGATGATAACAAGAAAAGAGAAAGAACAAAAGATGGGGAAGATAGATTGCGACATAAGATAGACTCAAGCCGGGAAAAGAGAAGATGTTCCTCTTCAGTTAGCAGTTGGGGCAGAAATAGCAAGGCTGATCAGACCAATGTTTCAAATAATGAAACCTCAGAAGATTCTAGAAGGTTCCATTTGTCATCTATATATTCCTAATTTATTTTATTAAGTCCTGTTATATTGTTGTTCCTCATGTTCAGCTATCTACTGCAGGAAGTTGCATACAAGAAAACATAATTTGGCACCATTACCTATCAGGTTGAGAAGGTGATAGTTTAAAGTGCTCTTTTCTTTCTCAGTTTCTTCTACTACGTCGAAATATTTGAGGGGTATGAGTTGTCAAAATTCTAAGGGGTGCTTCATGGTCTGACCGGGAGATATGTAACAACATTGAGGCTATTAAAAACCTGAAAACAAATATAGGGTGGAAGAAATAGATTTAGCGAACAGAGAAACTAAAAGGGTGCAAAAAGAACGGGGCTTGAGGTCCTGCACCAGCTTCTAGTTCTCAACCTCCTCAGTAATCCCCTCATTCATATCACTCCATAGAAACGAAACTGCCCCAGTCAAAATTTCCCTAATTCTTTCTAACGCTTTTGTTGGGTTGATGTTGCGCTTTAAGGCCATAAGTAACATAGCTTAAAGGGTACATGGGATACAGATCTAGGAAAGGAATGTGTAGTATAAGAATGCCTTATGGCCAGAGAAGGGGGTGCTGAGGGTGTGAGAGGATCTAGAGTTAGCTAACAATGCATGCCAAAGAAAAGAAGACCTTCTTTAGTGGCCTCGCTTCTGTCAAGTCTAATTACCTTAGTATAGACAACTCTTTCTTAATATGATACTTCTAAGGCAGGCATTTTTCTCCTTGCGTTCATTAAAATTGAATGTAAACACTTTTTTTTAGTACTCATATCGTGGAACATTATAGTTTTTCTGTTGTAATACAGCGAGTTATCATGCATTTCTGGTTTAATGATGCCACAACCTATATTTAATGCATGTTTACTTTGTGTGTATCTTTATGCACTATCCTTGCATATGAAATTCAGATGGGGTGTAATTCATATAAGCTGGGACTTTGTTATATCTGAAATTGAAAAAGGAATCTAGAGTTTTGGAGTGACATTTGCCCTTGAATTAACAGATATAGCCTCTGTATTATCAACATATTATGAAGTTACATTTAGGGCTACACTACAGTAAGATGCAAAATTGTGAAATCAAAACTTTTAGAGTTTGTTTGACATGTCTGCTCTATTTGTCTGATATGTTAGATTTGCACCTTAGTGCTCCTTTTATGACTAATTTAGGGAATATCATTGTTTTCACCATAAGCTGTTATTGTTAGACTCACAGAGGTTACGACTTACGACTGTTTTTTTAACTTATTATTAATGAGTATATATTATTTGACTGATGTATTGCCCATAATGAATTAGTTTTCTTTAGGAGTTTCATATATTTCTTTCAGAGTTTCAGGTGCAAACTAAACCGATCGCATCTACTTTTGATTAACCGTGGATAATGTAAACTATGAAAATCTAGTTCCTTAGTTTAGGCACATCTTAATAACTTGTGTAGCTCAAACATATTCACATTAGTATCATGCTACACCGCATTTTGTTGCTTTTATCGCAGTTTGCAACATCTCATTTACTGATATAGAAGTTGACAAAATTAGTATCATAATCATGTAGTGATGACAATGAATGAAGAGTTCATTGCATTTAGGTTTATATTTTATATGCGAAATGTGTTTGTTTTTTGAAGTTTTATCAAGTAAATCTCCATTGAACTATTAGACTTAGAGGATATAAAGGTTCATATTGACCCCATGCAATTATTATGCTTTTTGGTTAATTCTGGTGGTTTCTTTATTATAAAGATGCTGTCATTAGAAGCAGAATAAGTTTTGCTAACAGGATGGGTCTTGTTGAGTTTGAGTCTGTACAAAGCTTATATTTGTAAAGTAACTCACCAAATCTTTATGATGGGTGTTTCTATTTCTAGACAAGTTTCGCAGGCTCCATATTACAAGCATTCCCAGTTCAGGCATCCTCCCTACTCTTCTCATGAGAATACCAGGTATATTGCCATGCATTCTGTAATATTAAGATTGTGATAAACATTTTTGAAGCATGTGAGTCCATGCTCGTAACAATAATAAACATTAGACTTAGGGGACATAGAGGTTCATATTGACCACATGCAATTATTATGCTTTTTGATTAATTTTGGTGGTTTCTTCATTATAAAGATGCTGTCATTAGAAGCGGAATAAGTTTTGCTAACAGGATGGCTCTTGTTGAGTTTGAGTCTGTACAAAGCTGATATTTGTAATGTAACTCACCAAATCATTACGGTGGGTGTTTCTATTTCTAGACAAGTTTCGCGACCTCCATATTACAAGCATTCTCAGTGCAGGCATTCTCCCTACTCTTCTCGTGAGAACACCAGGTATGTATCCATGCACTCTGTAATATTAAGATTGTGCTAACATTTTTGAAGCGTGAGTCCATGCTCGTAACAGTAATAAACTCAGGTACAGCATTAGGCTTCTGAATCTATCTCTTACATTGTTAAGGTCTAAACTCTCTATTTATTTGTAGGCGAAGAAGGTCAAGGTCAAGATCACCTGTGAGGCAGCAAAGATGACTGGGAGGGGATATAATACCTTCAGCTGATGCAAGCTTTCAAGTCTCTGGTGCTCAAGCAACCATTATGATTCATGAATTTAGGAACACGCATAATGCAGGTAATGGTGATTTTGTTATTTCTCTGCAATATGTAGTGATTTTCACTTGGACGAAATCACATTAGCTCACAAAAACAGAACACTCCACAATTTCACTCAGCCAAAGCAGGTGATCTAAACTAATCACATACATCAGGCTGTTCATTGTTTTAGTTATTTCAATATAGACTTACAATACATATGACAAAAGCTTGGTCAAGATCCATGTGTAGAGAACAGCAAAGAATGCACCAACTGGGATTGTCACAGCCCAAGAAAGCACAATCTCTCTCACAGTCTCTGCTCTAACACTGTTTAGTCCCCTTGCAAAACCCACCCCCATGACTGCACCCACCAGTGTATGGGTTGCTGATATGGGCAGTCCTAGCTTTGATGCAAACAAAACCACAGAAGCTGCGGCGAACTCAGCTGCAAAGCCTCTAGTTGGTGTGAGCTCTGTTATCTTCTTTCCAATAGTTGCTATCACCCTATACCCCCACATCATAAGACCTGCAACAATACCAAACCCTCCCCAAGCAAGAACATCAATTGGAATAACAATCTCAGTTCCTCCATTACCACCATGAAGTATCGACAAAGCAGCCGCCAAGGGTCCAATCGCATTGGAGACATCATTTCCTCCATGAGCAAATGACATGAAGCAAGCTGACAAAACCTGCATATACCCGAAATCCCCGTAGCCTATCTCTAGCTGAGTACCTGTTGGACCAGCAATGTCAGAGAGGAAAAAGCCAACATTTTTCCTCTCCTCTTTAGGCTCTTCAGGCTGTGATGAGCTCGACTCGATGAGGAGATGGCCTAGCTGTCTCCGGATGATCCTATCAACTAGGAGAGCACCAACAGCACCGCAGGCTAAAGCCTGAACCAGAGCTAAAGAAATGGTCTTGCTAAGTGGAAAAGCTGCGTAAGAGATTCCAGTTACTCCCACGAATACAGCAACTGGTGCAGCAGTAGCTGCAGCTTGTCCCGGGTTTGGAGCACTGTAAACAAACTGAAAAAATTAAGGGCAGTAAGAACTAGGAACTAAGGTTATGCTTAAGCAACATGCCGATTAAGCTAGTTTATGTTAAGTCAAATGAAAGTGAGATAGGTCGGGTCCTAAAGATTAAGGGCATACCCTGCGAATGCATTTATAGACCAGAAATGAGACTGCTGCTCCCATAACTGGTGAGATCACCCAAGATGAAGTCACTCTAGCCAGTGAACTCCAGAATACAGCACCAGGTCCTCCATAGACAAGGCCAAATCCAACCATTGATCCTACTATACAGTGGGTGGTGGAGACTGGCCACCCAAAATATGAGGCAACCTAAATGCACAAGATCAATTTTTTATCAAATAACAATGAAAGAACTTGAAAATGCAGCATCTAAATATACTATGAACAAGACTCCATTTCCTGTGAAAGCACAAGTATCAAGAGATATCATCATACTCAATATATATGTATATGAAGAGGTTTGTGACAATGTATATCATGACATGAAAAAGTATTGCACCAAATGTTATTATCTATGCTTGATGACATGTCCTGAATTGGCACCATCCAACCATTGGATAATTTGAATGACACAATTGAGTTAGGTAGCTCAATTCAAAACTAATGACATCTATTTTGACTCGTCACGACATGTCATTTAGCATGCATTTAAGAATGCCGCAACTAGGTCTTCTATTGTCACTAATTATGTTTTTTTTAATGTTAGGATCTTGTAAGAGAGAACGTTTGAAACACATTTCCATTAGCAAGAAACAGTTGTGGGTGGTGAGGAAGCTTGTTTACACTAATCATGAGCATAGCTTGGAGATATCAATGTGCAGCCCATATTCGGTTGTTTCAAGGCTATTATTGTATCTGCAAAGAACCTTACTGAAGCTTGAAGCTACTAAATCCTAGAGTAAGCAAGTTGAAGAGGTTGACAATTAGATATATATATTTAGAGACCAGCTTGCGACTTTTGTCATGTAGTCTTTGGATGTCAATCTCAAGAAATTCCAAGGTTTAATGGTGGCTCACACATCCTAGTTTTGTCCTAAGAATTGAACCTATGTCTTTCATGGTTCTCATAATCATGACATTCACAAAAAAACAAATTTATATAATCAAGAAACAAAGGAGTGAAGTGAAGAACCTGTAACCAAGTGCCAGCAGCAGCCAGAGAAGAGAGCAAGCCAGCAAAAAGCAGAGTGTCCTTCCCCTGAAACACATTAGCTACCAGAATCCCCTTCTGCATTGTGCTGGTGACATGCGTCCCCATCAACAGCGCCCCCGAGAACTCCAGCACCGCCGCCGTCAACACTGCCTGCCGGAGACTCAAAGCCCCGGAACCCACAGAAGTACCCATGGCATTGGCCACGTCATTGGCCCCAATGTTCCACGCCATGTAGAACCCAAACAGCAGAGTGGCGTAAGACAGCATTTTGGTCTTCAAACCCAGCCCCTGACCCAGAGACTTCATGAAAAGAGGAAAAGACAGAGCCGCAAAAGCTATGCAAATGGCAATGGCAGAGGCAGTTCCGGAGGAGATGTTGAAGGCCTGGGCCATTCCAGGCAAGTCGGCGTCTTTAGCGTTGTCATGAGTCTGATCCACCTTGATCTCTTCTCCTTGCTGCTGGCCATCGCCGCCGTCGGCGGCGAAAGAGGAGATACTTGCAAAAGGGGGTGTGAATTTGGGACCAAAAATGGGTAGGAGAGGCTTGGGTGGGGGATGCAGAGGTGGCTTGAGGAGCAGAGCATCTCTCTTGGGGATGTA
>JAYMSZ010003780.1:0-10184 GCA_036897665.1 Pelargonium citronellum | reverse complement strand
ATGCACCGTTTTGAATGAGGTGCTATTATTTTTTTTGGATTTGGATTTTCATATAGTTTATGCGGTAACTGAGAATTTGAAGATGATTTGAGTGGAGAGAGATTTTGGATCTTTGACTTTAGTTTGTATTCGCTTTAATGATAGGAAATTGAAAATTGAGCTGTTGTTGAACCGAACTGAGTTCTCTCTCTTTTTCCTTGCATTTCATTGGACTGTTTAGTTAGTGAAAAGGTTTGGTGCTGAATTGTTATTCTGAGCTGGGCTTTTCATTGGGCGTTCACTTGATTGCTTTGATTTTCTTTGGTATTAAGTCCAAGTAGTAGCCAAATTAGTGGAACTCAGCAGTAGCATATCTGAGTTTGTCAAAACAAAGCTTCTCAGACAACTGTTTTATGGTTTTGCCAAAATTGGCAGCTACCAAGTAAGATAATTTGCCATGTCCTTTCTGTTTGCAACCATATGAATTGCAAGTTGAGATGATAATTTGTTCTGTGTAGACCTAAATCCAAACCTAATTTCATGATCATCTTATTTTTATTAGTGTATTGTTAAACACTAATAACATAACTTTTGAAGATGAAGATTATGGCATGCAGGGAAGAGAGTCATGCAAGGTTGTCTATATTTTGGCCTGTATGTGGAGTCACCATCAATACAACAGTCTTTTTTTCACCTCTTGATCTAGATAATTCCACTAGGGAGTCTTCACTAAGAGGCTATGGTAGATGCCTATATTTTATGGCCATTACAATATGATGCAGCAAAACACACTCTATTCTCTTGAACTATAACCTTAACATATTTGTCCCCAGCACTTTACTTGGCCATAGCTGAGACATGTACGGTTATATAAGCTGACATTCCATTTGTAATCTTATGTATCTAATATGTGATTTAGTATATATTGTTTTTTTGCTTGTTTTATCTCCTGAGCTTGTTTGATTTTTCTGTCGAACTGAAAGTCTCCAAAGATGATAAAGAAACTCAAATAAGAAAATATTGGGACACTGTTGCTACATTGATTTTTTTACAAAGGAAACTCCATCTCCATTTTTCCAAATTTTAATATGGAGTTTGCTTTCAGATGTTGAACTTCAGCTACATTTCCTATATAGTGAAAGAGGATCGGTCCCCAAGGGGGGGACAAGCTCAATGGTTTAAACCTCACGCTTCTCTAGCAGAGATTGTGGGTTCGAGTCCTATTGGGTGGGTGGGGGAGGGGTTATAAGAAAAGGGGAGAGTTACCCCTTATTGTGTTTCTTGGCCCATTGGGCTTCCATTTCAAACCAAAAAAGAAAAAGAGGATTATAAGAGTTTTTGTTCAACCCTGCACTTTTGTTGCATTTTGCCAGGTGATAGTGCGAATGCGACCACCTAACAAGGATGAGGAAGATGGAGAATTGATCGTTCAGAAAACTTCTGATGATTCTTTGACTATTAATGGACAAGCCTTCACATTTGACTCTGTTGCTGACATAGAATCAACACAGGCAAGATAAATTTCATTGTAGTTCATTTTTATATTACCAAATGGATGAGAAACACTCATAAAATTTTAGTTTTTTTTTTTTCCAGCTAGATATATTCCAGCTGGTAGGTGCCCCTCTGGTCGAGAACTGTCTGGCTGGATTTAATAGTTCGGTATTTGCATATGGGCAGGTATTTTTGTATTTTCCTTCTGTTTGTTTTCAAATTTCATACTGCAATAACAATAACATTCTTCAGCTGTCTAATATTTCATTTGATTAGACGGGGAGCGGAAAAACTTACACCATCTGGGGTCCAGCCAATGCCCTGTTGGAAGAAAATTTATCAAGTGATCAACAAGGCTTAACTCCGCGCGTTTTTGAGCGACTCTTTGCCCGTATAAATGAGGTGAGGCTGAATGCTGCTGTCTAATTTTCTTAATAATCCTTATATGGTTATGTTACAACTTACAATTAAAGAATTAGTATGATTTATGCTCGTGCATTCTTTTCCAGGAGCAAATCAAACACACCGCCAAACAACTCAAGTACCAGTGTCGCTGTTCTTTTCTGGAGGTTGAGTACCTAGGAACTGTTTCTAATTTACCTGTTTCACTGTTTGACTTGATAATTCTTACAATACTGATCTTTTCACTATTGGTTTATGCAGATTTACAATGAACAAATTACAGACTTGTTGGATCCAAGCCAAAGAAACCTCCAGGTAAAAGGAAGATATATTTGTTTCTTCAATTCCCGTTAACTTTATACTACTAGGGACTTGGTGTTCGGAATCTAAAGCTTTATATGGGGTTTATCTTCCAGATAAGAGAAGATGTCAAATCTGGTGTTTATGTTGAAGATCTGACAGAGGAATCTGTTTCCACGATGAAGGATGTGACTCAACTCTTGATAAAGGTTTGTTATTTCGTTTGCAATTAGATTGTGAGCATGTAGTGCCAAACTTTGGTTCAGTAGAAATCTTTATATGAAAATTATTGCACACACCACATTTTGGATGCAGTGTTTTTTTTTTCCCTTTTGTCCATAATAGCTTATAGATATTCCAACCTGCGATTTCTACTGGACAAATATATTACTTTCACCTATCTCACTTCTGTCATCCAAATTGGTGATCATATCTATATCAGTGTGCGCCACACCACTCACGATCATAAGTGCATATATTTGTAGTTCCATTCCATTAATAGAATGTCAAGTAATTGCAGACATGATATAACTTTCACCAATTTCTCATGTATCTTCTCAATCACCGACCACATCTGGCTATATACATGTACATTACACAACTCACAGTTATAAAGGGCAGATATTTTGTAGTTGTGGATATACAATGTAAAATAGTAGTCTGACATGATTATGTTTGATGTAGAATAATGACTAATTTTTATTGTTAATTTGAAATAAAATTTTAGGATGTAACAAGGATAAAAGCTTGTTTTGTTTGTCAAAAAATGTAAGACTGATATGCAGATCTGTAAGCTCTTGCTGCAAAAGTTGGAAACGTTTTTGATATAGAGCATTATACACATCTCCAGTTCCAATCTTTTTATCCTGTTGATATTTGTCTTGGCAATTAGCTAGCAAATATGGTGTGGGTATCTTTTCAAACTTTTATATTTAAAATTACCAAATCAATGATGCAGGGATTGTCAAACCGGCGGACAGGTGCAACCAGCATTAATGCTGAGAGTTCTCGTTCCCATAGTGTTTTTACTTGTGTTGTTGAATCTCGATGCAAGGTAATATAGTCATTGATTGAAAATGTGTTTTTTTTTTTCCATTTTTAAACATATAGTTATGTTATGTAGATGGTAAATTATAGGAGAGAGACTTAGTTTCATTTCACTTTCTCTAATGAAATATGAGATTCCATGCCAAGATGCAATCTGTTAAAGTTTTTTAAATCTAGATCTTTGTCAGCAAGTAAAAATCTGGCTGGAATTGTGTGCCCACATTCTCATTCTTGCTTTATGAACATAAGAATAATATTTGAGCTGGATTAAGTAACTTGTACAGCAACTAAAACCACAAACACCTTAGTATTATTTTGGTTGTGCCTCTAATAATCAAAGAAATGGCAAGTACTTTTCTTTGTGAGGATCCTATTTCAATGGGAACTTGACGAGGTAATCTACTTACATGTCTTGTTTTTACTGCTATATCAGGAGTTACTTGACTTATTGCTTGACTAGTGTTAGATTTCAACAATGGGTTACATACAATGGTTTGGTCCTCCACTACTAAAAGGTCAACCTAATTAGTGGTTTGGTTTCTACCATTATATGTAGCTCATTTTTTCTTTTGTCCGTGAGCTCGACACGTGCACAATCGAGGGCTTTTGGCACTCCCCTCACATGTAGAAATGTTTTTTCCACACGTGGGCCGTTGTAGGTATGACCATCAGCAAGCGGTCCGGAGACCACATGGGAGGGAACATAAGTTAAATTTTAATAATGGGCTATATATAATGGGTTAGACTTCCACTACTAAAAGGTCAACCTTATTAGTAGGGTTTGGTTTCCACCATTATATTTAGCTCATTTTCTTTATATTATTTCAATGTGGGACACTTTATTACCCACTTCAACAACTAGCATATTTACATTGATTAGGATTCTAAAAAGAAAAACTGTTGCTTTACAGAGTACATTCAAAACAAGTAGAATAAATCTGGTTGATTTGGCTGGGTCAGAGAGACAGAAGTTAACTGGTGCAGCAGGGGAAAGATTGAAGGAAGCAGGAAATATTAATCGATCACTCTCACAGCTTGGGTATGATTTTTCTTATCTTTGTTATGTTCTACTTTTATATTGAAGTGTGTATAATTTGTGATATTGGTGCACTGACCTTCAGTAGTTAAGATTTCTACTGAAACGTATCAATTAGTTATTTGTAGTTTTTCTCTTGTGGCCCTTCATTAGGAAAAGAAAGACTGAGAACAACTAGTCTATATGCTGTAATTTTATCGTTATACATTTTATTGTAGACTTCTGTTGAGGGAGACTATTTTGTCTGGTGTTAATTGCAGTTTATTGTTGGAGTGCAGGAACTTGATAAATATACTTGCTGAAGTTTCTCAAACAGGAAAGCAAAGGCATATTCCCTATAGAGACTCCAGGTTGACATTTTTATTGCAGGAATCTCTTGGTGGAAATGCTAAGTTAGCAATGGTCTGTGCTATTTCTCCAGTTCAAAGGTAACTGTACATGCTTGTGTTTTCCGAAAGTGATATTTTCCTTTCCTCTACTTAATTTTATTTTATATGAAACAAGAGGTCATATCAATCAATAATTTGCAGTTGTAGGAGTGAAACTTTCAGTACATTGAGATTCGCACAGCGTGCTAAGGCCATAAAGAACAAAGCCGTTGTTAATGAAGAAATGCATGATGATGTGAATTCTTTGCGTGAAGTTATACGACAGCTAAAGGTTTGTTTCGATGCATTAAAAAGTAGATGAACTTTTACTAAACCAAATTACAAATCTTGATATGATTGTGCATCAATGTTTAATCAACAGGATGAATTACTTCAACTGAAGGCAAATGGAAACAAAACTAATGAATCCTTTGGAGGTTTTGCTCGTAGAAGTTTGAACTTGCTGAAACTTAGTTTCAATCGTCCAATGGCATTAACTCGTGTTGACGATGACGGTGATGAGGAGATGGAAATTGATGAAGAAGCTGTCGAGAAAGTCAGTTTTCCTGTAAGTATGCATTCAGCAGAAAGTGAACAAAATAATCTCATTGACAAGAACAAAGTTGAAGCAGTCAAATTGGATTCACAATTAGTGATTGCTAAAGTTGGAAGTTCCGGTGAGCCTCAGTTTAAGACAGCTGAAGGTGGATGCATCCCACAAGTTTCTGAGGATACAGATGTTAATATGGATGAAGGGATATCTGAGCATATCGAGAAGAACGATGTTATGATTGTTGATTGTGCAGAACCAATCAGAAACACTCCAGATTGTATTAGTCAGCCCATTGACAAGAAAGAGATAGTTTGCTCCTCCATCAGTAAAATCCTGAATGAAGAGTCTCCAAGCAAGATGTTATCCTTGTGCCCAGTCTCTGAACATGCTAGCAAAGTTTCAGAAGATATTTCTGTATCAATTGCACCATTTGCTTCTTCCAATGGCTCAGTGAACTGTGTATCTCCTCCAAACCTAAGCATAGTTCCATGTGATCCATCTCCACTTCTCAAGTCTCCAACTCCTAGTGTTTCTCCCAGAATCAGTACTAGCAGGAAAAGTCTGAGGACTTCATCAATGTCAAGTGCTTCCCAGATGGATTTTAAGGGTGACATTAATTTAGAAACTGAGGCTGTACATAAATATTCTATGAAATCTTCCAAGGACTCTTCGACTGCTTGTCGTCCTACTCAAAGAAATACAACAGCTGAACATTTGGCAGCTAGCCTCCATCGTGGTCTTGAAATCATAGATACTCACCGCCAGAGTTCAGCTTTGAGCCGATCACTATTTAGGTTTTCACTCAGACCTTCAAAATCTACCGTGATCATGCCAGTTCAGAAAGTCGATGTGGGTGTTCAAGCTTTTCCTGAAGATTGTGAGATTCCAGAAGAAGATACCTCTATAGAAGTTCTGTGCAGTAATTGCAAAAGTAAAACTCAGCTAGAGGTGAAAGAGACAAATGACAATTCACACTTGCAGCTGGTACCTGTTGAAGGTTCAGAATCTGCTGAGAAATCAACAAAGCTAGTTCCGAAAGTAAGTGCAGAGGAATTCTGAACGTTCAGTCTGTCAGTTCTCCTGAATGTACATGTTCTTATGTTTCAGTTGACATCTTTTGTTATCACACAGGCAGTAGAGAAAGTATTGGCAGGATCTTTCAGGAGAGAAATCGCACTAGAAGAATTTTGTGCCAGGCAAAATTCTGAAATAAGCCAATTAAAGCGTTTGGTAAGTTTCTTACAATTGTCAACAATCAACAGCCAACCAACCATCTCCACAACCTTTTTTCTAGCATTTGCATGACTTGGCCTTCTTTTGCAGGTCCAGCAGTACAAGCATGAGAGGGAATGCAATGCCATTATAGCACAGACAAGGGAGGATAAAATTCTTCGTCTTGAAGGCCTAATGGATGGTGTTTTACCTCCTGAGGAATTCATGGAGGAAGAGTTTGTGGCACTCGCAAATGAGCATAGGGTAGTGATTTGATCTTCAAGACTACAGCAATGCAATTTGTATGATAAAGGGTATTTTTTCTTAATATCCCTGTATATTAACTTATGCGATCCTGCCTTGTTATTTGCAGCTTTTAAAGGATAAGTATGAGAATCATCCTGAAGTTCTAAGTACAAAAATTGAATTGAAAAGAGTCCAAGATGAGCTAGACGGCTATCGAAGTTTCTTTGATGATATGGGTGAGAGGGACGTCCTGTTGGAGGAAATTCAAGATTTACGAAGCCAACTACAGTCGTACATAGAATCTTCATCCATGTCAGCTCGGAAACGAAGTCCTATTCTGAAGTTGACCAACTCATGTGATCCTAGTTTGGCTCCACCACCTCTGAGTAGAATACCAGAGTCAGCTATGGAGAGTGCTGAAGAGAAATTTGAACAGGAGAGAATTAATTGGATGGAGACAGAGAGTAAGTGGATTTCTCTCACTGAGGAATTGAGAATTGAACTTGATGCTACCAGGTCTATGGCTGAAAAGCAGAAACAGGAACTAGATACTGAGAAGAAATGTGCAGACGAGTTGAAGGAAGCAATGCAGTTGGCTATGGAAGGGCACGCTCGCATGCTTGAACAGTACGCAGATCTTGAGGAGAAACATATGCAGCTGCTTGCAAGGCATAGGAAAATTCGGGATGGTATAGATGATGTCAAGAAGGCAGCTGCTAAAGCAGGTGTCAGAGGTGCGGAATCTAAGTTCATCAATGCCCTTGCTGCAGAAATTTCAGCTTTAAGAGCAGAAAAAGAAAAGGAGAGACGATATCTACGGGATGAAAATAAAGGTCTTCAGGCCCAACTGAGGGATACTGCAGAAGCTGTTCAGGCTGCAGGTGAATTGCTTGTGAGGCTTAAAGAAGCAGAAGAATCTGTTGCATGTGCCCAGGTAATATTTCATTTAAGTTAATGCCTTTTAAATTTGCTATATCGAGATTTATTTCTCTATCACTATTTAGAAGTAGCAACTGTTTCATCTGTCTCACTATGCATGATGCCATGATGCATAAAGTCACTCTCTTCTAAGCCCAGATTGGTTATTGGTTGTATTTGTATGTCAAAAATTCCTTGTTTGCAAATAAAACTGCATACAGCATCAATGCTATGAATACTTAGGTGGAATTTTCTAATTTCATGGTAGAGCCCTGGTCCCTAACTAGAGATTTAACATAGCAGAAATAATGAAGATAAAGATACAAGAGAATGAAGAGATGTGCATGTGACAACATAATTATCTCTAGTTTTATTGATGACATACTTGTTAGTTAGACTTTTAATTTTAATTTCTTAAAAATGTGACAAAATGTCCACCCATTATGTACATTTATGTTTAATGTTAACACTTGTTACACTTCATTCATGCATATTAAAGTTAATGGAGTTAAAAGACATAAGAGAGAGACTTGAATGGTACAATATTTTATACAGTTTTATTGATGACGTACTTGTTAGTTAGACATGTAATTCCAATATCTTAGAAATGTGACCAAGTGCTACTTCTTTACCCCTGATTCCGTGTCAACCCATTATGTACATTTGATTATGTTCAATGTTAACACTTACTTCCATTCATGCAAACTTTCCTATGACTAACGTTTCCATGTCAAGTGCCAATCCATTACAGTTAAAAGACATAAGAGATAGACTTGAATGATACAACATTTTTATACAGTTTTATTGATGACTTACTTGTTAGTTAGACATGCAATTCCAATATCTTAGAAATGTGACGAAGTGCTACTTGTTTACCCTGATTCCGTGTCAACTCATTATGTACATTTGTTTATGTTCAGTGTTAAAACTTACTTCCATTCATGCAAACTTTCCTATGACTACCATTTCCATGTCAAGTGCCAATGCATTACATACATTTATTTATGTTCAGTGTTAAAATTTTACTTCCATTCATGCAAACATTCCTTTGAGTTTTCTCTTGTTTTGAATAATTCATACATATTTTAATTTGTATTTGGACTGGTTTGGGTTTAAGTTATAAATTTTATATTCTCTCTTTCAATGCACACCAAGAAGGCATTGTGTAACCTATGAATATCAGAAATTTTCTCACATTCCGCAGAAGCGAGCAATGGAGGCTGAGGAAGAAACTAAAAAGGCTTACAAAGAAATCGAAAAGCTGAGGACAAAACATGAAAGGGACATTAGCACTCTGAATCAATTGCTTGCAGAGTCTCGTTTACCCGCGGAAGCAATAAGACCTCCTATTTGTGAGGAATCTGACCTTCCCAGGTATGACACTTCCGAGTTTGAATCATTTTGTAATGATGAGGACGGCGAGTTATTAAAACTTGCAGAGCCGCCCTCATCATGGTTCTCGGGCTACGACCGATGCAACATATAGGAAACAACAAACATGTATGTACCATTAATAGTATCCTGTTAATATAGCGCCAAAAATGTACTGATTTGTTGACCTAAGTGATCGCCAATTGTGGGAAGAGCCAATGTTTTTGGTTCTCAGTTCTCACATGTGATCTGTATTCAAATTCAGATTGTTGCAGTTCATAATGGTTTATGGTAGCATGTGTGCCCATACTGCATTCATTTTTGTGCTTCATGTTAGCAACAAAATCGAAATGGAACACGTAAACAAATAGGAAAATGTGGTGTTGGAGGCAAGTTGGGAAGATTGTCAAATCTGCATTAAAATGTTGTGTCTGTGGGGAAGTAAGGTTGAAGAGACATGGTAGAGCCAAGTTCTAGGGCAGAAAAAAAGAAGGTAAAAGATCAAAATAGTGCATGAACTTTCGTGTTTCAACCTAATTTGTCCCTGAACTTTTGTGTTTCGACCCAACTTGGTCCGTGAACTTTCAAATATTGACCTGATTCGGTTCTTGAACTTTTAATGTAAACTTTAAGAGTAAGGACCGTTTCAATATTTGAAAGTTCAACGATCAAATTGGGTCGAAACATGAAAAAAAAGTTTAGGGTAGTGTAGAAGAAAACATGATGTTTCAATGAGTAGAGAGATTTTATTTTCATTGATGGGTGTGGCTTTGTCTTCTCTAGAAATTAAACAATATGTTGGAGACAGACCATAAGACAGGATGGTTGTGGGCTTGTCTTCTCTGACTTGTGGACCACTTCACTTCTCTTTCTCTTCTCTATCACTCAAGATATGAATATGAACCCTAGCCATCCATTTCAACTATGTGTATATCTAGTATATCCTTTATGTTTTTTTCTTTTGAGATGCTCACAAACATTCAAACTTATCGTAATATTTTTTCGGTTAGAAAATGAGTGTTTTGTTTGTCTTGTAATTTCGTTTTGAAACAATTTTTTTTCTTCAATAAGTTAGTCATATTTAAATATCGATAATGAACGTGGTGTAAGTATTATATAAGTTTGTCATAACACATGTCATTAGAAATAAAAGATAAAAGTTCTCTTTAGCTTTTCTCGATGTGGAACTGAGACACCCAATATAATTCAGGGACAGAGAAAATAAAGTTTGTGGGAATGAGCTTGATAGAAACTCTTT
>JAYMSZ010003779.1:0-10185 GCA_036897665.1 Pelargonium citronellum | reverse complement strand
CTTTTGAGTACCCTAAACAATTACATGGACAAAGGGTAGTTAGGTAATTTTGCAAGTTAATGGACGGAAGTTGGACGAAATTAATTTTTGAAACTTTAATGTACTCAAAAGTTACAAAAAATTCGTGAGGTTAGTAAACTGTGAAAGGTATCAACTACATGGTAGTAAACGGTAATTTTCCCAAGTGAATATTACCAGTTACAGTAGCGTTTTGAAATTACAACTATGCCACTAATACCCTTCACACGTCATATAGACACGTGTACCGGATAAATCAGCTTTTCGACGACGAAGCTCGCCGATCATCGTTCTCTTCCTCTATGTCTGCAAAACATCAGTCTCCGAATTGACAGAATTTTTGTTTCTTCGTAGTACGAGGAACAGCAAAAACAAGCGACCATGGTCATGAAGATGTTCCTCGTCCTCACCTATCTCTGCTTCGTCCTTACTTTCATCACTCACAGGTCATTTCTCCTCTTCCAATTTCTACTTCTGGGTACTCAACACATGCATGATCCGATGTTCTGAATAATGTTTTTTCAGTGAATATATGAGTTCTGAGCAATACCCATTTCAGCTAAATCCATGTTCTGCGATTTTCTTGGGAAATTTGGAGTTGACTTGTGGTGTCCTTTGAGGGTTGAAGATACTTAATTGGAAATCTTTTGCTGTTGATTTTTAAAAATTATAAATTGAGGTGTTATTATTTGTTAAAGCATTTGTGGAAATATACCCAATAAAGGAAATTTGCAATGAGATTTTGCTGAACTTGTAAGGCACCATGCCACCATCAAGTTTATTAAAAATTCACAATTTGAGATGGATAATGCATTATGTTTTGTGTTTGGTTGTGTACAAGCTGATGAGTCTGCTTTGGTTCTCTTGGGTTCTGACTTCTGAACAGTTTTGTTTTTACATGTTTTGAGCATTACTTTTTTTTTTTTTTTATGCCCTTTGGGATTATAGACATTTCATTGGAATTGTAGCTTTATGTTTTTGTCTTTTGATATACCTAGTTCGGGGAAGTTGTGGCGAGTACGAAAGACAAACTCAAATTAAGTAAAAATTCAAACTTTGAAATGAATACTGTACAACTTTTTGAGTCTGCTTCGGTTATCTTGTGTTGTGTGACTAAAAGTACTTGGTTTAGTCTTATTAATTAAGTGGTGTGTGTTAATGATGATTAATTTCAGGGTATCATGTCAATTGCATGCTAACTTACCGCCTAGAGGTTGGAACTCCTATGATTCCTTTTCCTGGATAGTGTCGGAAGAAGAGTTCTTGCAAAATGCTGAACTTGTTTCTAAGCGGCTACGTTCTCATGGATATGAGGTTTTTAAATGTCTTGCCACAACCGCAAATCTTTAATTAAATTGTTTTTCTGTATCTTCTTGATGCAATACTTGACTCGATTTGTTTCTCAAGAACAAGTCCCTAAATTTCATCTTGTTTTTGTTGTCCTGTCTCCCCGACGAAGTATGTTGTGGTGGATTACCTTTGGTATAGGAGAAAAGTAAAAGGTGCTCGCCACGACTGTCTTGGTTTTGATGTGATTGACGAATGGGGTAGGATGATCCCCGACCCAGGAAGATGGCCTTCATCCAGAGACGGGAAAGGGTTCACAGATGTAGCAAAGAAGGTACATAGCATGGGTTTGAAGTTTGGGATCCATGTTATGAGAGGAATAAGTAGACAAGCAGTCGATGCGAACACACTGATCTTAGACCCAGTCAAGGTATTTCTTTCTATTCACACCTATACCCATATCTTCAGAGAGGATGCATTGTTTCCTTTAAGAGTTTATATGTAATAGAGAACCAAAAAAGCATAAAAAGACGGATGAATGCGAATTCGGTAGGCACTCTGGGATTCAGTAATTCATTCAGAGGATCATTCCTTGCTCTATAATTAAAATGTCTACAGACTATTCAAAGTTTTGTTTATTTACTTATTATTTTCGTAGGGAGGTCCTTATATGGAATCTGGCAGACAGTGGCGAGCAAAAGATATAGCACTCACGGATAGGGCCTGTGCATGGATGCCGCATGGTTTCATGAGTGTAAATACAGATTTGGGAGCTGGAAGAGCTTTCCTGACATCACTCTATAAACAGTATGCTGAATGGGGCGTTGATTTTGGTAATTTGTCAGTCAGTTGAAAGTAATTGTGCTGAGCTTATCTACAGAATCATATTAGAAAGATGATATAAGTGGAGAATTAGGTCTAGAGATTTATAGATACTTCAAAGATATAAGTTTTTAGAAGTGTGTTTTATTTGAGAAAGCATTTAAATTCTTATGGTCATCCTGCATAACTTCTAAACCAATCATATGAGTCGCCCAAAGATGATCATTATAAGCTTTTATGAATGTTGTGTAGAAGAATTTTAATGCTCTTTGTGGTGAGTCCATCCTTGTCATTAACTGATGCCATACATGATTTTGTTGCTTCAAAAATGCCAAATATGTAATTAGTCCTTCCACTAGACAATTCCCTGATACATCATGTCTCACATGTAACTCGAGATTTCACGATAATATCAGCCTGTAAGAGCCATTATCTTCCTCTAAAGCCTGGATCGAGTATCATCTTTACATCTGAAAGTAGGGATTGAGATGAATATGGTCAAAGAAATATTTTACCAATGAATCATACTGCTCTTGAATAGAACAGAACCTTTGGTCTTTCATGTGATACTATTGTTACAGTTCATGTCCTCTATTGCTGCTAATTTTCTGAAATGAGCATGTATCTATGAAAATATACTTATCTTAGTGCCTCGATTAATAGTTTTTCACTGAATAATTTAGTAGACATTGATTGCTTTTCTTTCCTCTGCAGTAAAACATGACTGCATTTTCGGTGATGATTTGGACATAAAAGAGATAAGCTTGGTGTCTGGGGTATGCATCACTGCCTCTATTTTCTGTAGTGATAATGGGACTATCTGGCCAAAATATTGGGTTGGTGGTAATATATAGTTTTCCCTTGCACAGGTTCTGAAGGGACTCGGTCGTCCCATTTTGTATTCTCTGTCTCCCGGAACCAGTGTCACGCCAGCCATGGCCAAGGATGTAAATAAACTAACCAACATGTACAGAGTAACTGCAGATGATTGGGATCAATGGGGAGATGTTGCATCCCATTTTAATATTTCAAGGTCAGTTAAGAGGACTTCAGATTAACTTTCAGACTTTGTTTGTTCATGCATTCATTTTTATAGTAATATATAAAATCTAGTTAATTTCAACAGGGATTTTTCAAATGCCCATATGATTGGAGCAGAGGGGTTGCTGGGGAAGTCGTGGCCTGACTTAGATATGCTTCCTCTGGGATGGCTTACTGATCCAGGTAATAAACTTTTTTCTTAATCTTCTCATAATATTACAACTTTTAAGACTTTCACATTTAGGTGGTTAATGCCGAGTAAGTAAAAATTACATTTTTGGATGAGGTACTTGCTGTTTCTATGAGGGCCAGGTTGGCAACACAATGTATCAAACAGGTTAATGTATGTGCTGTACATCTATGGATACCGAAAAACCCAAGTTGTTTCACGTATAAACATCAGTTTTAAGAGAAAACTCGATTCCACATGGTGGCCAATAATAAATACCGAAATATGATGGTACTTAAATGATAAGCAGCATTATGCTGTTTTCTTCTGTTTCGCAAATCTGTTGGTCTAGAAATTAATGTGTTTCTAGAGGACTCTTATAAGTTCAAGAAAATGGATGGACACATGAAACACCGCTATTTATTTGGATTTTTCATGCATGCTAGGTGTAAATGAAGGTCCACATAGAGCTAGTAACCTTAATACAAATGAGCAAAGAACTCAGGTACATATACGAGAACATATAATTTCTTTTCTTTGTTATTTTCAAGAATTTGGCACTAGTTAACCTTTTATATTTATCATTGACAGATGACTCTGTGGTCTATAGCCAAGTCTCCTATCATGTTTGGTGGAGATATGAGAAAGCTTGATCAATCCACATTTAATATCATTGCAAATCCTACTCTATTGGAAATAAACTTCTTCAGCTCAAACAATATGGAGGCATGTGAGCCCATCAGATTATAGAATTATGAGAAAGGTGAACTCTTTTAATAGCATTATAACATATTGTTTCTTTGCATGTACAGTTTCCATATATTACCGGTACAAAACTTCCCGGAAGCAGAAACGATGTAGCCTGGTTGGGAAAAAGAAGTTTGCATGAAGTAAAAGAATCAGATACACATGTTTTTGGTCTTACTAGCTGTAAGGAATCAAAAGCAAGTGGCTGGTCTGGTGCAGTTCTTAACAAGGATCTCAAACAAATTTGCTGGAAAGGGAACTTGGGAACCAAAGACACGCCCCCTTTCTGTCTATACAAGAGAAATTCTCTTTTGTCATCGTAATGTTGCTACACCTTTCTATGAGGCAAACAATTTTTTTTCTTATTTCATGCTATTTTTACGTGGACTCTTAACCAGATTATATCTTTTGACTGGAAATGAACGCTGGTGCAGAGATGAAGGAATAAACAACAAGCAGCAGTACGAAGGAAAATTCCATTTACTAGCAAATGAAAGAATGGGGCTATGCTTGGATGCCTCTCCAAAACATAAGCCTACTTCGAAAGAATTTCAGAGCAGTTCATTTTCACCGTGTGAATTGGATGTGAGCCAGGTATGTTTTTGTCATAATTCCTGATTTCATATTTATATTGAAGATGAAAGTGTAGTTTACATGAGCAGATTTCTAGGATTTGAACGTACTATTTTCCATAGGAAAATGTTAACTCTGTATCACGTACGGCGATCCAATGCATGAATCCCACTATTGTGGGGTCTTACCGTCTTAGGATGGTCATTTTTGTATTCAGCCTAACCCTGCTTTGCAGAGAGGCTGTTTCTTGACTTGAACTTGTGACCTTAGCTTCATAAGGCAGCAATCTTACAATCACGCCAAGGCTCACCTCCTCTTCTTCTCTTTTCTACTAAAAACGATGTCATATACATATTTCACATTCATAATGAGAGATATTTAAGAGCTAAGCTTATCGGATCTTGACAGATGTGGGAGTTGCATGGCAATGGAACGCTCGTGCACAGCTTTTCCGGTCTATGTGCAATAATGAATCAAGGTGATACAGAGATTGATGAATGTGTACCGATAAAAGACATTTTCAAAACTTTCTTGTTTATATGCTACCGACTGATAACTGATGCATGCAGCTCAAGTTGTTCCACATGGAATTCGCTCTTGGGTTGCAACTGGGAGGAGAGGTTTGGGTTTTCTGTCAAAGTTGCTCGGGTTTTCTTTCCATTCTCTGTCTGAGGGTTACTTTTCTTCTGCTTTGTTTTTTCAGGAGAAATATATGTAGCATTTTTCAACCTAAACCCGAAAAAGATGGTAATATCTACTACGAAATCGGATTTGGCTAAGGCTCTCCCTGGAAGAAGCTTGAGTAGTTGCAACTACAGAGAAGTATGGAGTGGCAAGAACCTAGGGTCACTGAAGCAGTCTTTATCAATAGCAGTACAAGCTCATGGTTGCTCCTTATTTGTCTTGAACTGTGCTTAGCTCTAGGAATACAAGGACAAGATATAATTAGTTCTTTTAGTTGTGATAGAGAACTAGGATCATTCTCCAATAAAATATGGTCTGAGTTGGGCCTAATGTAGTTTTCCTGTAGCCATATATTCGATCATCTTTAATAAGATTTGAACTCACGACTCCATTGAAGAAATTTAGTACTTGGATTATATATTCAAATATCGTTGGAGCTTCGAATACGCTTTTCAAGCAAGAAAAACATATAATATTTTTATTTTTGAAAAAAATATCACTTGCATTCAAACATGAAATCATAATGTGTTTTGAGAATGAAACCGTTTTATTTACAGTTTCCAAGAGTTGCCACCCACCAAATAGAGATTCTTGAAATTTGAATTTTGATGTCAGAATAGTCCACTTTGTTATAAAAAAAAAGTGATGAAATGACATTGCTGTGGCAAGTTGTAACATTTATAAATAAATTAAATTAATTTAATTTACAATGTCATGTGTCGCATTTCAATTGGTGAAAAATATAATATTATTTCGTTAAGTCAAACTAACGGAATGAACTATTTGGCAACAAAATTCAATTTTCAAGAACATCTCTAGCCTACTACTAGTTCTAGGAACTAGCTAGTAACTCAATGAAACTTTGAGAAACCTTATTTGAAAAGAGAGAAAATCTCATCTCGCCTGAGACTCAATCTCAAGTCGCGAATTAATATTCATGCCCGTTTCAATAAGTTTTTTCGAATTCAAATATTTTGTGTCTTGCTTGAGTTTCAACTTTCAACCAACAATGGAGTGATAGAAAGATCCAAAAATATAAATTAGTAGGAGTACATTATAGTGGCTATGTTTGTTGTGTTTACATTCACTCATTTATTTTTAATATTAAAAGTTAATATAAGATTTTAGGTGTTTTAAAACTTGAAATCAAATTCATTTGGACAGTACATAGGAATATGTTTGTGTGTCAAAAATAGGAGATGAAAAGAAAGCAAATCAAATAGGAGACACAAAACGTGTTTCATATTTCAATACAAACACAACACTATTATCATGATGTGGTTATAAACATGTCATGTTTAAATTGTGTTGTATTCATGTCAGATCACATGACCTATTCCAAATTGACTGTATAAATAAATTGTCTTTTGACTTATCAAATCGACTTAATTCGAGTTTAAACTAAAAAAAATAGGATGCAACTTTTGATAGGAAAAAAATTTGCTCTATGCATTTATATTTTGGAGCTTTGCTTTGCTAGTATATATCTTATGCAAGATGTGGAAAGCCTTTAATATGTGGTAATGTGTTTAGTTAACCATTTTGTCTAATTAATGAAAAATGTCAGTACTTTCTTCAAGAACCAGTGAAGCTACATTTTCCTAAAATGAGTAAGTTGATTCTGTGGAGGCAAATGAGATGCTATTTGCTATATTTGTGGCTTGCCTTGTAAATTCAACAACCCTCATACAAAAAGACAGGACAATGAGCTGATCAGGTCTTTTCTTTTCTCTTTCCTTTCTCCGAAATTTCAAACAAAACAAGACTCTTCATCAACACCACCACCAACCATGGAGTTGAGCTATCTCATTTTCCTCCTCCTTCAGGTTCTTCTTCTTCTCCACAGGTGCTTGTTCTCAATTGGGTTTTTGTTTTTGTTTCTTAGAATGACAGAAAATGCCATTAGGTGCTTTGTTTTGTGAACCAAATTCGAGTCACAGAAACAGTCTCTCTTGCACAATTTTTGATTGCATATCTTGATAGTTGATCTCATCCCATTTCAGGACACCAACATATTGTGCAGCAGAAGCTGAGAATGCAAAGGTTCCACCAAGAGGATGGAACTCCTATGATTCTTTTATATGGGTTCTCTCTGAAGACGAGTTCTTGCAAAGTGCTGATGTTGTTTCCAAGAAGTTACTTCCTCATGGATACGAGGTTATTCGAAATCTTAAACCTTAATTTGATTCAACATTATGCTATACTTCTGTGCATATCAAGAATGTGAATTTTGATTTCATTTGTTCTTTTTTTTTTCTTGCATATAGTATGTTGTGGTGGATTACTTATGGTATAGAAAAAAGGTAGATGGTGCTTCTACTGATTCTCTTGGATTCGATGTGATCGACAAATGGGGAAGACCCCAACCCGACCCTCTGAGGTGGCCTTCCTCAAAAAATGGGAAAGGCTTCACAGAAATAGCTAATAAGGTTCATAGCATGGGGTTGAAATTTGGGATTCATATTATGAGAGGCATTAGTACTCAGGCAGTCAATAACAACACCTTGATCTTGGACACTAAGACGGTATTCGCTCCTTTTCTCTCTCCATTTTGCTTCTCTTGAGTGCAAGAACTTGGCTATTTGATACCATCCCATCTGTTTGTAGAAAAGTGCCTATGAAGAGGGAGGCCGGAAGTGGAGGGCGCAAGATATAGCGTTGAAAGAGACAACTTGTTCGTGGATGCCAAACGGCTTCATGAGCGTAAATACCTCGTTGGGAGCTGGTAAAGCTTTCGTGAGGTCACTCATTGAACAGTATGTTGAATGGGGGATAGATTTTTGTAAGTTCACAGTTCAAACTTGAAAGTTACTATGTGTTCACTATTTAGTGTTTCTCGGAGACGATACATACTATTTGCTTCTTTCGTCCCGTGCAGTGAAACATGATTGTGTATTTGGATTTGACTTCAGTCTACATGAGATAAGCTTAGTGTCTCAGGTAAATAACACGCCGTGCCTCTTGTACTGGTCAAGTAGATTCCAGCTAAAATCCTGACATTGTCACAATGTTTTTTTGTGGGTGTGTCTTTATGCCAGCTTCTGGTGGAACTTGGTCGCCCCGTAGTGTATTCTATATCTCCCGGAACCAGTGTGACACCAGCATTGGCCCGGAACATAAATGGCATTGTCAACATGTACAGGATTACCGCAGATGATTGGGATAGATGGGTTGATGTTGCTTCTCATTTCAATGTCTCGAGGTGGACGAAAAAAATGTTTCACTTTACGGGTTTTCGAGTTCAAATTTTGGTTCCTGTGTCATTGAGGTTAATCATATATGTGGAATTTTCAGGGACTTCTCTGCTGCTAATTTGACAGGAGCCAAGGGTTTGCAGGGGAAGTCGTGGCCGGACTTGGATATGCTACCATTCGGATGGCTTAGTGATCTCATGAGTAAAAAGACTCGAGACATTTTATTCTTTCCGGTTCACGCAACTTGAATTCTCAGTATCTAAGTTTTGCTTTTGTTGATGCAGATTCAACATCAGGTCCTTACAGAAAGTGTGGCCTTACCTTCGATGAACAAAAATCTCAGGTAAATAGAAACTGAGGCGCGCCATCCGGTTTCTTGTCAGTGCACTTCTTGAATCCCTTTCTTGATTTCACAATCATTGTTTCTTTTGAGTTTTGACAGATAACTTTGTGGGCTATGGCAAAGTCTCCTCTCATGTTCGGAGGAGACGTGAGAAAGCTAGACGATGCCACATTAAGCCTCATCACGAATCCTACTATTCTGCATATAAACTCTTTTAGCTCAAACAACAAAGAGGCAAGTCATGGAACACGTCGCAAATAATGTACAAATCTTATATGCATCGGTACTAATTGTTATGCTGCATTGACAGTTTGCTGATATTACCGGCATAAGTGCTAGAAACACGAGCCAAGCAACACCTGAGAAATTGTCAAGTGGACACATTTTGAGTCTCACTAGCTGCAATGATCCGATAGCAGCTCATTGGTCTAATCAAGGTCTCGGCCCAGGTATCGGGCCAATCCAGCAAGTCTGCTGGTTAGGAAAATTGGGAATCAAAGCTGAGCAACCTTTTTGCCTGAACAAGAACGATTCTCGTTTGACATTGTAACGACATAGCTTCACACGACACTTTTGTTTAAATTTCCTCAGATATGCTTTGGTAGAGTATCGTAACAAGTTTTGACTCGGGATGATTTGAATCTTTGTAGAAAGGAGGAGGCCATCAACAAGCATCAGCAAGACTTGAAACTCCAATTTATTGCGCAGAACATTACGAAAGATGCAAATGCTCAGGACTTGTGCTTGAATGCTTCTCCGAATCAAAGAGTCACTTCACAAGAAATGAAGAGAGGCTCATTTTCTCCTTGCAGTGGACACGCCACTCAGGTTGGTCGTTTTGTTTCACTTTCTTGATTCACAAATTGGTAAAAGACGAGACGTTAGTTTGATTTTGACATGTACTTATCGACAGAAGTGGGAGCTGCACAATGGAACACTGATGAATAGGTACAATGGCAAGTGTCTAGCAGTTGTTGCATCTCCAGGTGATGCTAGAATAATTGTCCCAAACAAGAACTGAACATACGTGCATAGCATTTGAAACAAGAACTGACTATTCATGATTGGTGCAGCTCAGTCGAGTCCAACAGGAGTTCGTTCTTGGATTGCGACGGGAAGTAACAAAGGTTTTGTGTCACTTTCTCATACACGACGCCCTTTTAGACAGTAGTTCGATTAGAATTTATTGCTTCTTGGCATTTCAAAATAAGTGTGTTGTTAATTTGACTTCCTGTCACGCGTGTGGTTATAATATTAAGAGTATTTCATGCATGTCCCACTTGCATATATATATATATATATATATA
>JAYMSZ010003778.1:0-10186 GCA_036897665.1 Pelargonium citronellum | reverse complement strand
GGTCCGATCGTCGACGATGGTCAAGGAGCCCTTGAGGTTTCCCGGCGGCTGCACCATCGATTGGGATGAGACCCATGATGGTTCAACGATCGGAGCCAAGTAGGAGGAGGACTCGTGAGCTGCAGCAGCAGCTAAATGAGCAGAGAGCACCGCCAATCGGGCCTGAGCTCTTGAAGAAGAAGATGGAGATGGGTCTATAGACATTTTCTTTTCGTTGCTTTTGCTGGAAATTTGATGATGAGGCAATTGCAGGAATGATTTAACGGTATGTGGTCTGGTCTTAAGCTTCCACTTTCGTGCACGTACCGTTTTCAGTGTAAATAGGATCAACTACAATTATTGCTTGCTTGCCAACACCAAGTGCCCGTCAAATACACAAAATTGTGACTTTACCCAGACAGTTTCTTGCATGACTTCTTTAAACAGTTCATATCTACACGAGCTCAATACATCTCCTAGAATATTTGGGTAAATGTGATTTTAGCCGGACAGTTTATTGTCCTCGTAAAATGCATATTGGATCGACCTGATTTATTGATATTTTTTATAAGCAACAGGTTAAGTAGACCTACATGGCTACATAGACCTATGTTTTTAACTCTTTCAACCGTTTGATCTAACATGTCTTAGTATTATATGTTGTTTATGCAGATTAGGTGGATCAAATATGTTCTGTTATATAGTTTAAATTTTTTATTTAATGCATATATTTGTTATGATTTAGTAGGATCAACATTGAATATTTTATGAAAGTATCCTTGCATTTATCTTTAAGTAATGATGTATGTACAAAATTTTGTATAAAAATATTTGTATAATGTGATGTGTCAAACAATGAGGAATGACACATCAATTAATTTATTGATGAGTTGACCGAATCACAATTCACCACGTGTACATCGTGTCTTTAAAAAACCAAGCGCTTTACGCCAGAAATTCATGGAAGGATGGTGGTATCATATATGTCGGGTTTTTATTCATTTAAATTTAATTTTAAACCACAAAATATAAAAAATAAATGTGTCACATAAGCTGCACGTCACTTTGTACACCAATTTTGTACAAAATTTAATACATTTAACATTTTCTTTTTATCTTTATCTTAACATGTTATTACACCACCCTTCAAATAAAACATGTTATTACACTTAACACATTTTCTGAAACAATTTCAACCACCTCTTAGCATCTTACAACTTTTCATATTACCTAACAAGTCCTTTGTTTTTTAATATTTGCTTTCATATTAAATGTGATGGGTACATGTAACTACTATAATTAAATAAACATATCCAAAAGTAGTGGTGCAGTTAGAAACACAGATTGCATGAGTGGTAAGAGCGTTTGTATTCAATCCTCACTCAACACACTCATAAGGAGAGTTAAAAGATTTGAACTATGAACAAATCTTAAATAGAGATTAGTATAAATCGAAAAGAATACTATTCGTATTTCGTGCATAACTAACTTAATAAAAAATAAAAACTTGTTTTGAGACAAAGATAATATATTCTAATTATTTTTTTACCAACAAGCAAACTTAAAAAATAACTTAATATTGTCTGAATATTAAAAAAAGTGTGGATCAAATTGGAACAACTTTCACACTTCTAGGGCCACTATGGACTTTTTCCTAATTAATAATAGCATATTGCAAGCCCCACTAAATAATTGACTCCAACTCAAAAAGGAAATTCACTTCATAACTTGATAAATGTAGTTCAAGTTCATGGGAATCAGATTTTCCAATAAGTAATTTTATTTGTACAAACCTGCCTACAAAAATAAAAATAGGTTTATTGAAAAAGAAAATGAACATAACTAATGCAGAAAAAAAATGACCAAAACAACATTGTAATAAACAATACACAAGTCATAATTTTACAAGGCACTGTGTCACTCATGCCAATAAGGGCTAAAAAAAATAAAGGCGAAACGGGACGAATTGTATCCCTTCAAGAATATAGGGTCAAAAGTCTTGCCAGTGAATGAATTAAATCACGAGAACATCCGGAGGAAGTTGTTTGCATATGCCATCGGTTTGACATCAGGGTGTGGCTGCAAACAATTTCATTTGACAGTCGTTAATCAATTTTACGTCACGAGAAGAAGAGAGAATATATTGTAGTAAAAAAAGCTACTCACCACTGCCGAGAAGGTAATGATGTTTGGCTTCAAGTCCGGGGCCTCGAAACGAATAAAAGCACCTTTGTTACCCATCTGCAACATGAAAATGACGGATTCATACACAAGTACTAGTAAGAAGTTCATTTTTCATGTTCTATTTGTACTAGATAGTAAGGATGAGCCTTGGCGCATCGGGTAAGGTTGTTGTTTTACAACCTGCGTGTGTGTATGAATTCATATCAAATGCACAAATGATTGCTTCTATCTAAACTAAGACATCAGCAGACATCAACACCAAAAGAAATTATGAAGAGAATGGATGTCAATGACTGCTTAATATTTTGTCCTCACGGATCACGGAAGTATGCAAAAATATTAAAATTGGCAGAACACAACGGGTAGTAACAAATGATGGAAGTGCTTAGTCATCTTAATGAATACACAATCACATGACATGACCAACAGCAGCTTGGATGGAGAACTTTTTTTTTTGCAGAGCCAAAAGAAGCCTGACATGCCCTCATTAAAAGTATTTATAATGGCCATATTGGATACAGACATTCATACTCCGTCCGTCCCAAAATGAGTGTCATGTTTGACTAAATTTTTTGTCCCAAAATGAGTGTCCTATTTCTATTTTTAGGTTATTATATTATTGTTTTTCCCATATTATCCTTATCACTTATAAACTGCACATGGACTGCACATGGGGTGTAGGGAAAAAATGAGGGTAATATTGGAAACACATTAAATTATTTGGTAATCCTTAATTTTTGCAAAAAATGGAAACACGACACTCATTTTGGGACGGAGGGAGTATCATGTTCCAGATACTAAATCCAATGTGCTAAGAAACATGGAAGTGAAATCTGTAAGAAAATTAATCCTACAAGGCACTAACTAAATCTAGAAATAAATAGCTGCATAAAAATTACCTGATCACAATAATTTGGAGCAGAAAATACAGTAATAAGCTTTCCATCATGCTCAATTTCATATCCTTCATCCTTAACCTCATGAGATCTAACAACCAAATCTGCAAGTTGAGTGATACATCAAAGCATAAACCTTTTTTAGTTCATAAGGGATAATTCTAGCAACAAAATAAGAAATGCATTTTTACAATCTTTAGCAGACACCTAAAATGAAGAATATGCAAACTGCAAAGAACTTTTAGTGCCCAGACTGATGATGCACAACTTCACTAAATGCTAGCGAGTCTCTGACATGGAACCAGATGAAAACTGGTAGTGAAGAATAAAGATACCTAGATTGTTTTCTAGCAAAAACTTTTTTGTCACATCTCCACCAAACGAAAGACCAACACCTCGCTTGCTAGGGCCTCTCCCAGGGTAAGGTTGTGGATCACTCCATAGCAACTCGCACATCAGTCCTAATTTAATCAGATAAGAACAAATTTAGCCTCTGTACAAATCAACATACACAGAAATATGGATGTATTTATCATTGTACAGGAATTCTACTTTGATCAATAATGAAATGCATACACATTCTCCTATTGAAAGGTCAATCAAGGGGAAAAAACATCCTACAAGGCTGGTAGTTATGCCAGGATATATAAAGTTCCAAGTTTCAACTTAGCATTTAGACAACCAAATGAACCGAGAAACAAAAAGCACTAGCTTACCTTCCTCTGGAGGTTCGCAAAACCGATCAATTGCTCTTATGTCAGAGAGCTTCACCCCATCAACACTGAAAAGACCTCCATGAACAACAAAAACCTTCCTATTTATAACATGAGCTAAAGGTAAACAACAGAAAACCTCTGCAAAGAGCTCCACAAATGTATCACTCAACTTTGACCGAACCTCTCCCTCAAAGCCATATATTTTGTTCATGCTCTTGCTCTCATGATTGCCTCTAGCTAGATGTATAGCTGAAATTTTACAGAAAGGTTAAAAATATGCAACAGAACAGCGAAATCATTGGTTACAAGCATGTATTACTTCTAACGATTTAAATCAGCTGAAAGGAAAAGAAAAAACAAGCGGACAACGACAACAAATTGCTCGTGATCTACACTGAATTTGCACAGAAGTCAAAATCTAGTTCATTTGAGACTGGAAGTATAAATTAACAATGGAGAAATACAAATTTACCTACAAAAAAATATTGTGCTGAAATTGACAACTTTTCACTATGAACACGAAATAATTGTAAGGATAGTGAAAATAGGCAAATCGAAGCAAATGAACTACAAAGGATTCACCTGATGGACACATGCACTTGAAAGCAAACAACGTGAGGATAACTTCTAGGGAAAATGATCCCCTATCCACAAAGTCGCCATTAAATAGATATGGATTCTCTTCCGAAGGTAGCCCATTCAGCTCAAAAATATTCAATAAATCATAAAACTGCAACATAAAAGAGTGATAAGGGTCAACAACCACAAAATTTAAAGGAACCTGGCATACATGGTCTGAGTCATACAGTATCACTAAAAATTAATTTTTCTACTGTTCTACATGATAGTAGAAAAATAATCTAAAAAAGCAAGATACCCATATTGGCGATGAGTCAAGAAAGAGAGAATGCGCACCAGTAGACCTACCCCTCTCAGAGCAAGGAGCTAAATATAATAATATGCAACAAGAGAGAGCTATAGGCTATATGTTATAATGGAATATTAACAAATACAGGGTAACTTGATATGGCGAACCCTTGAGGAAAATGCATAGTTGTCAGTAGCAAAGAAAAGACATCCAATATGGGATTAAGATTATCCAGGTGTACCATCTTCAAGATTGTTTAAGAATACCACTATTTGGTCAATTGAATGGGATCTACTCAACATTCTTCAGATAACAGTTGAAGCATCAATAGGGTATGTATATATGGCCAAAGATAAAGAAGGCATGATATTTGGCAGCTAGATTTCTCTTACAGCATTAAAACAACGAAATGGTTTGGCTAATGATTAAATGTGTCGCTGCCATTATCAGAACACTAACTCATGTATTTTGAGTTCAAGTGCAAGGATATATCACCAACTATGTCAAAGTACAAAAACATAATTTAGAAGATATATAGTCATACAAGCACCCAATGAAAAAGAAAAATAAAAAAAGAGGTAACAAACCACCTGACCGTGTACATCGCCACAAACTGTGAAATGTTTTCCATCAGGAACCTTTATATCAACCAGAGAAGGCAGGGCTTTTAGCATATCTCTTGTTTGTAAGACTATTTGAAAAGCATATCTACAATTTTAACATAATTCAAGAGTGAAAACATTATATCAACAGTACTTCTAGCACTTGATAAAAACACAAGAAAAAACTATGAACCGGTTATTGCATGTGCACTTTACCTTTTATGTAAGCACTTCTGATTTTTGAAGTCATCCATCATTTTCTTCACAAAATCTAAAGTTACAACATCTCCGTCAATCCTAGCACCAGAATATTGCGGCTCAACATCTAGAAATTGAGATAAAAAAAAAAGGTAACTTTATCAGTCACTTGAGAGTTGAGAGTAAAACAACTAAAAAGCAAATTAAATGATTATATAAGGAAGCAATAAGCACCAAAAAGATACCCAGATGTACAATTTTACATCCTTTTTTTTTTTGCAACAGTTCATTATTCATCATTAAAACGACAGCCTCTTGTAACTTTGATCCCCACAATTAATTAACTTCTAGGGATATCTACACAAATCCTATAGTATAACTCAACTATCTGACTAATTTAGAAGTATTAAGGATTAAATCACTAAGCAAACATGTTTCATTACAAAACATCAAGCATGAAGCACCAATAAAAAAAACATACAACAAACCATATCTCCACTTGTATATAATCTAACCACTATTTCAGAACCATGAGCCCTGTCAACATGAACATACTTTCACTCGTCATCATAATTTACATAGGCTACCACATTCCAACTTCTGAGAATGCATAATGGTTGAAAATCCAGTTATCCCGTGGATGCAGATTTAGGTTTAGTGTTAATTAAGGCATTCAAAAGAGAGGATTATATATGAGTTTTAAAAATTGAGGAAGATTTTGTGATCATCAATATTTTATTGAGGTCAAACCAAGTTTGAGTATTTGACCCTTAGAAAAGACACCACCATTGCGACCAAACCAAAAATATGCCCCGGGGACCACCACCACTGCCACCATCGTTGTGGCAGATGCTGCCCCCACCACCATCACCAATGCTGCCACAATTGCTACTGCCACTGCTGCTACAGCCACTTGGGTGAGCATGGATAAAGAATTGGGGGCAGTCCCTATAATGATAAAAAAAATATTTAAAATTAATTTACTAATACTAACCATAAATGATGCTTAGGCTTACTAGAAAATAATACATATTAATATCATTGTAGGAAATCTGGAGCCCAACCCATAAATGTTTTTTTCAATTTCTCAATCTATTTGGTTTCTGCTGAATCCTTAAGAAGTGTCGCCACATTTTATTAAAAAAAAGTTTTAGCGTGTAGAATTCAATTGGTAGAGGAAATAATGTTGAACCAGAAACAGACATTTGGACTACACAAAACATAGGCGTTCTGAAAGGATATTAGATGCAATATTGTATCATTACATCTAATTTTACAATTTCCTTGTACTCACCCACCCGATATTGAATTTGGAATTGGATAGTCATTAACTTGTGGTAGTGATTTAATTTGTTGTATTAAAATTAATTTCTTTCCTATTTATAAGTTTATATCTTTTAAGATTTTCTTGTATGTATCATAGCAGGAATAGAATTTTGATGGGTTTATTCATAATTAAGAAAAAAATTGTGCCATAATTGAAAAAAAATGAGTTAGTGGTGGCTCTAACATGCAGGATAAACCTCTTTATTTGTTCAACTTTTATAGTACATATAGATCTCCATATAGAATGGCATGGCATACCCATGAATAATCTCTCACAAATCATGATCCATGAGCTGGGAGGTATCTTGTCTGGCATGTATCTAGCCAAAGATAAAAAAAATAGAAAATATACTTAGATCTACCAAGAAATTGCTTTCCTAATGAACCATAAATTTTCACAGATGCAAGTAATGGTTAGCAAGCCAGATGAATTACATGACTAGCTCTACAACTTATGCTTTAGGAGAATGGTTGAGTTATGACAGCAAAATTGCTATATAATTCTATCACTCCTCCATGACGTCAAATGCATGCTTACATAGTTCTGGTTGGGGTAAATAAAGATAAAAGTTCAAATCCAGTTCATTCATCATCACATTGCACATACTCAAACCAGGTAGTGCGAAATGCAAAGAGAATTACTGGAGTATCATACATTTAAATCGCAGCAGAGAATTTTGTTAACAACAAAAAGTTGTCTCAATTAGGGCCAATAAGGCAATAACTGATTCTTCGTCTTGGGAATAAAACATAGGCATTCTGAAAGGATAAGAGAAAAATGCATGAAATGAAACCTAATACCATATGCAATAACTCTCAAAAGAGACCCACTCGACAGAATCTTCAAACCAAAGAGAGCGAGATGTATTTAGCCTATTTTTCATGAATCTCCAGGCATTCAAAATTTCTCTCCATTTCATCAAGTCAGACTACTAGCATTCCCCATCCCATCTCACTCCAAAGAAAACCATAACAGTCATGTGATGATAGACTGCTGTTTCAATGAACTCAACAAAAATAAGCATTTCTCAAAAAATACATGTGAAAAAAAAAGTGAAGATAAAAACACATACAGCAAAGGAAATCAAAAGAGACAAGTATACACAGATGGATTAGAAGATAATACCTATTGAACGAAAATCAATAGAGTCAGCCACTGAGTGCTTTTCAGTCTCTGGTGCAGCAATTGCCTCTTCAAATTTAAGCTTCATTACCGCTTTCTCACATTCCTTCAATTTCTTAGTGGCATCAGGATCATTTGGACAGAGTTTCTTGACCTTGATTACATATTATAAAAGATAAGATGTGTTATATATTGGATCAAAAATTGAATTTTTATCATCAAAACAAAATCCAGATTATGCTATAATAAACGGCTGATTCGGGTAAAGTCACAGGGCCCAGCCCAGGCAATCTAGGTAAAATAAACATTGTAGTAGATGCAACCTTACACTAAGATTTCTCTGAAGTAGGACTGGAAAACATCACAGTTCACAGATAACGTCAAAATTGTGCGAAACGCATCGCAAGTAACATAACCTATATGTTTAAAGGAAGAAAATAAACAATGTTCTTTCAATGGCAATTGCATACAAACTTGGCAAAGAAAATACCTGCTGAAAATCCTTAAGTGCATCTTTGAATTTTCCCATGGCAAGATAAGCAGCACCTCGCCTGTAATAACCCTGTAAAATAGAAAACTATCAGAATAAGATATGAGTTATTTAAAGTATTTGGATCCACGGAACATTTAGGATCAAAGCATACCTTTGAGTATTTAGGATCAACTTCAATAGCTTTTGAGGCATCCTGTATGGCACTCCCGTATTCCTCCAGTTTAGTGTGAGCAAATGCACGGTTCGCCCAGTACACAGCATTTTGACTGTTCAGTTCAATTGCTTGTGTATACAGGTCAATAGCTTGAGCATATTTGTGTGCTAACAAAAGAAGTGATATGATTAGAATATGTTATTGTTAATAGGACAGAAATCAGCAGAGGAGAAAAAACATTCTCAACCAACAGAGCACTAATCAAAGACTTTAGTGACAGATTTTCAAGACAAAGGAATGCAAATCATTATTTGTTTTAAGTATTAAGTATTTGCAATTTACTTCTGTAAAAATAAGACAACTGCCTGTAAATCTAATTATAAGTTGCTCCAACTCAATAAGATACTGCCCAAATTGAACAATTTCAAATAGCTCTAATTCCCAAAAGGGTAGGTCAATACTTTCATTTCAACCAAAAAATTAAATTGGAATTGACCTCATGAGAACATAATCAAAGCATAAATTATCACCTTTAAATGCGTCATTAGCAAGCACTTTAAATTCTTCGGCTTGTGCAACATCAGACTTTCCTGTTGCCATAACGGACAAACTGTTTTCGTCTACCAAGAATCAGGCTTGCCGTTAACAAACAACAGATTCCATAAACAACCCCTGAGCCTGTTCCACACATACAAAGCATTTATTAGCCAATAATTAGGCTAACCTAAGTTACATTAACTATGTGTTTGTGTCGTAATGAAAACGGCAACCACCACCTATTCACCCTCAACCTAACCAGAACACACATTAGCGAATAGCAACAATCCACCCATAGTTGCAAATTGATAGATAAAGGCAAACATGAAACAAACACATTAAGATAGATGGGTCTTCAATGGAGTCCCAAAAAACAGCAAAATTTAGCACTAAATCAGCAATGGCAAATCAAATGGATACGCAAAGCTGATGACTCGTCGACACAGTGTCTGTCACTTGCACTGCACAGTACCATTACATGTTCATCGAAGAGTACATAGTGGATCAAAACACACAGAGCCCACAAGTTGTTCGGTCAAGGTCTTTTAGAAAAACTAAGTAGAGCACACGGCAATTAAAGCAAAATTAGTTCTAAAATCACATGCACCGACAGAGTGAATAAGACGGAATAAAGATTGAAACTTTCGGAGCTTTTCCTATATTTTCTCAGGAACCAAACAAACAAAAAGAGTGCGGTGACGTTAATTAGTAGCTGAGAACCTGTTTGAGCGCTGTGGAGATCGGTGGGAGTGATGAAGAACAAGGAGAGGGAAAAGAAAACCCTAGAAACTGAGCTAGAAAATAGAGAGAAATGGTTTGGTAATATGTATTTTGGCACTGATAATTTGTTCTTCCTTTTGTTGTTTGTTCTTTGGGTTTTTTTTTTTTTCTGAATCTTATATTATTGGGGAGAGAATAAAAATTAGGGGAATGGTCTAAGAGAAAAAAGAAAATTTCACTTCTCTACTCTCTTTTCTATCAAGTTTTTTGCATTTTCTTCTATTTTTTCCTCTTTTTTGTTTAAGTCAACCCTATTTATAAATGAGAAAAATAAAATTTATGGGTCACTTCATTCATTTGATTTTTTCAAAATATATATATATATATATA
>JAYMSZ010003777.1:0-10187 GCA_036897665.1 Pelargonium citronellum | reverse complement strand
GTGAGGGACAATAAGGAGGAGGAGGAGGAAGAGGAAAATGAGGGTTTGGATGAGGAGGAGCCTCTGATTCATGGGGCCGAGTGCCGCATTTGCCAGGAGGAAGATTATCTCCGGAATTTGGAATCTCCTTGTGCTTGTAGTGGAAGCCTCAAGGTATGATTTTTTTACCGCCATGAGAAAAAGGAGTGACCTATGTTGATGTTTTGTGCATTAGTTTTGAATGATCTGTATGCTTCTCTGTTGTGATTTGAGAAAACCCTGTTGTGAGTTCGATGTGATCAATGTGATGGTGGTTTTGAAAAATGTGGTGACCTATGTTGTTTCTAGTGGCACCCATTCGGTCAATCTGAATTTTTAGGTTTGGTTGTTTTGTTTTCTGGTTTTGACTAGAGGCTGATGTTTGCCTGCCAAATGTTGGTGGTGGTATGACTTTGAGGGCAATTTGCTACGGTTTTATCGAGTATACAGCATTTTTAGAGAGTAGATGTTTATCATGTTGTGTGACAAAGTATCTCGGTCTCTTCTTTTCGTTAAGATGTGTTTTAACACTTGTCAACTTGTGAACCTGTTGATGTTTATCTTCAACTGATAGCATTTGTGAGGGTGACATTTGAACCTAGTTACTATGCCTTTTTTGTTTGTGTATTTGGTTTTAACTTTTAATTAATAATTTAATGGTTGCATTGTTTTATGCAGTATGCTCATAGAAAGTGTGTTCAGGATTGGTGCAATGAGAAAGGAGATATAATTTGTGAGATCTGTCACCAGGTATGGTTTATCCATTTGCAATATGGTGGCATGCTGTGAATGTTGATTTTCTGCAGCATACATGAGTGGACGGGTTTAATTATTATTGTCTCTTCAAGACAGAAGACTACAATTATGTGTTTTTGCACCGTGTATGTAAATAGAGAATTAGAATGTATGAATACAACCTAGATATATAAATATGTTTTCTACTGATTATTTCGAAGAGTGGGTTTGTGGAAGGGAAATAAGAAGGGTTCAAATGTGTTTATTAGTTTTTGTTATTGAAGGTTGGAGTTGTGCTTTTCATCAGTGTACTCTTTCTGGCTTCTATTAATATTGCTGAGGAGAATTATGTTGTAGTTTCCGATTATCGAGATGGGATGAATCATTTCATATCACAGCATACCATGATTATGGATTTGAATGGTGTTTTTTTCCGCTCTATTGGATTTTAATTGAATGGAAGGGTAATGAGGCAGTGGATTGCTGGAGTGTTCTGTGTCCAGTGCCATAAAGATATAATTAGTCTGCTATTTAGCTTTTTGGGCTGATGTAAATAGTTATTTTTACCCGGTGAAGATTTGGTGTCCTTTGGCTTCCTCTATTGTAGCATACTTGTCGTTGTAGCTCAGAAGATATGGTTTATGTTGCACTGAGTGGTTACCTGGGGATCTTTGGTGCTGAATGTATTCTTCATCTGGAGTGTCGGGGTTTTGCCAAAATCATTTATAGAGGTCTTATCAAGTAGGCATGAAGTTATTATTTAGGTTCTAAAGGTGATAGGTTAGCTTGAAGTTTTGGTTTGTTTTGCGACTGAATGTAGAGCCAACTATATAGACCTTCAAGTGGAGGAAAGATTCTTGATTGAGCTTTAATTTGCCACTTTCACATAACTGATTGATCTCTTTTACCTCATGTCTCTTCTAGACATTTTGGTGGTCTTTTCACAGTTTTGGGTTATAACTGCTTTAAGGTGGTTCCTGATTGTGCTTGAGCTAATGAGCTAATTAGCTGCTTGCTCTGAAGATTTCACACTTAACTTTTTTCCCTGTGCTTATGTTTCTCATACCGATTTAGCTCCTAACCACAATGTAGATTGCATATCTAATGTGAACATATGTGAGATTCAAATCATCTTTGACAAAAATGATAGTCTTACAAATATTTCATGATGAACAGCCTTATCAACCTGGTTACACTGCTCCACCTCCTCCACCTCGCACTGAAGATATTGCCATTGATATTGGGTAAGGAAGTTTTCTCTGATGTTTCATAATGAGTACAATTATTCATGATGTTTAATGTTTGTTTTTATGGATATTGTATTCCGTTGTACATATCAAAGGTGGTTTGGTTGGGGTGTTGGTTTTGCTTTATTTTCTTGTGATTCTCATATTGTGGACCTTTCTTTCAGTGGAGGCTGGACAATTTCGGGCACCCCTTTGGATTTACGCGACCCTCGCCTCTTGGCAATTGCAGAGGCAGAGCGTCACTTTTTGGAAGCTGAATACGATGAGTATGCAGCTTCAAATGCCAGTGGAGCTGCGTTTTGCCGTTCAGCTGCTTTGATAGTATGCCCTTGTATCATTAATGTTAAAACAAGGACTGACACGAAACCTTCCTTAATATAACGTATTATCTAAAGCTTAATTGGCTATATTTTGCAGTTGATGGCACTTCTGCTCTTGCGGCATGCATTGACTGTTACAGATACTGATGGAGATGATGATGACGCATCGACTTTCTTCTCTGTGAGTGGAGATTGATCTCAGTATATTCTTCTTATCTTATTTATTCACTTAAGCAAAATCTCAAATTCTTTGGTCATTCGCAGCTTTTCTTGCTCCGAGCTGCTGGATTTCTTTTACCTTGCTATATCATGGCCTGGGCCATCAGCATATTGCAGCGCCGAAGGCAAAGACAGGTCATTATCCACATTCCACAGTTACTTATCTCTTTATTTTTGCTTCCCTTGAAATTTTACTGTTTCTTAGCTTTCGTGACAGAAAGAAATAATTGCTAACCTGCAAACTGCAATATTTACTTTATCATTTACTTTGCTGTGATGAAAATTTTCCGGTTTTTCAAATGGTTACCTGATAACATATAGTATTTGTAAACTTACAACATTATTTGGGTGAAACAGGAGGCTGCGGCGTTGGCAGCTACACAAGTTGCTTTTGTGCTGCAACCGGGACAGCGCAGAGGTCTGCAGTTTGCAATTGCCTCGGGACCAGCTGTTACTCCACACCAGGAAAACTCAAGTAATAGCCTCCCGTACCATATGGATGGAGTGTGATATGGCAAATCTAGTTAAGCATGGATAAATAAAGGTTTCTTCAACCAGACAAATGAACGAGGGAAAAAGAAAAGGGTTTATATCTGTTTTAGATTCTGATAATTTACTGTCATTTTTTCTTATTATGAGCATGTATGATGTATATATAATTCTCTACTTTAAGCAGCTCAGAGAAGCTGGATCTATGGTATGTTGTCTTCTTCAAAATGAGTACTCCATTTTTCTTATTGTTGTACTTTCAATCCTTTGTAATGAACTCATTAAAAAGAATTTAAAATTACTTTGTAAATTAATGTTTTTGTATCAATCTCTTCATCTTGTCATTGTGTTGTATGTTTCAATTAGTACCTTTTAGTGTGAGGAGGTTGCGTTTGGATAAGAATTTGTATTTAAAAATGAGAGTCAAGAGTTCGGGATTCTCATTTCCATTTCAATTTTGTTAATTCAAACGCTATATCGTCTTGTGTCCTTGTACCTTGGAATGACACGCAAAAGAGTGGGGGTCATTTTCATGCGCAACCTTACTCGTGCTGTGTGGAGAGACTATCTTTTTGACCCGTGATTTTAAAATGTCACAATTCAACATTCTTATTGTTATGCAAAATCCTACAAAATTGTTTTCTACCATAAGAAGAGGAATATCAACTTTAACCATCTAATATTTGACAAGCAATTTAGATCTGATTACTATTAGTAAAGCAAGCATATATTCTTTCAAAACAAGAGGTGATTATGATTCATATTCTTGGATACACAAGGTACAATTATGATGATCCATGAGAACTATCTTAAAGTAAAACAAAGAAGCATCTTCCTTTAGCACATTGGTTTGGGACATTCTGATTGTAGCTCACTTTCACTTCACTTTTGAAATCTTGTGTGATCAAATGTAGCAAAACATCCTTGCACCCACACAATGTTCATATGTTGATATGCACATTACCTGTTTTGGATCCATCTCAAAACCCCACGGTGGGTCCTGGAAGCCACCTGGCAAACACTGGTACGGCTCAGCCATCCTCCTACCAATCCGATCGTCAAATACACAATCTAGTGTTCACCATGAAAGTTAGGACCTGCACTTCACAACAAGAGTGAACACAGAACACAACCTGAGCCTGAGACAATTACATCACATGTACTTGGGTTTTGCAAATTAAGCAAATCAATAAAGTTTGATGGGGAAAATTTTGAAACAGGGAATAGTTCAAAGATGGAGGATATGATCTGTAAGAAACACAAACTCAGTTTGCTTTATCATCTTTTACTAGCTTTTGCCAACCTTCTTTACTTGGCTTGCCTTGTCACAAGACTGGTTGCTATGCTGAACCATTTAGGAGGGAGAGAAGCTCAAGCTGATAGGAATGGGACCTAGCTGCTACTTAGATTTAAACCAAAGTACCAAAAAGGTCACAACTTTAAGACCAGCCTCGAGAATCTACAAAGACATATTGTGTAATTTTGCACTTTCCCTTTCTTCAACAAGTGCCAATATCAAATGTTTGAGGTGGGATCCATCTCTATAATAAGATTCTAATTGAAACAAATTTTAACAGAAAATAAGAGTATCTTATTAATCTGTTACCTTGTAGATCGTTCCATAGCAGAAAACCAAGCATAAGGTCCCACCATGAACAGCATTTATCAATTTCCTAATCAGGCAACATTATAATCAGAAGAAACAGTAAGAATGATATAAATATATAAAAATACCCACTGGCTTGGAGTTGAAGCCACCCAATGGTTAGATCAAACCGACATGCATAAAAATCGTGAAAACCGCCAAAAAGTTTCAGCACCATATCACTGATTAACGATTAAGCACCATACTGTCTGGTGATAAAAATGTTAGCACTTCTAAACGGCCAAGGTTCAAGTAACAGTTAAAACGTAAAATGCATGTGCACATATTTTACTACATGATCCGTGTTCAAGTTTTGGTCCAACAAATGAAGTTCAATGCATGTTATGCTCTTGTTTCGTGCATGACACATCAATATTTGTATAGAGGTTTCAAAATACATACAGAAGAACGAAAACTGGAAAGCGACAACACATATAACTCTTTTGCTTTAATTTTGAGAAGAAGAAGAAAAAAAAAGCAGCACATTAACACCACATTTGAGGCTGGGCTTATACATCCTACTTGGACCTTGACCAGTCATCCTTTGATCATAAGCATCATCACCCAATATTGATAAAGTACAAGAACTTGTGCTTTAGAATGTTCCTAGTTGCATGTGATATCGTATATCATTATTATAATAATAGCAACAGTAAAGAAAAGATGAGAAATAAAGGAAAAGGCAGTCTAAATGAATAAACAAGTAAAACTTACAAAATGAGAGAGCCAATGAGTGTGTTTCTTTCAAAATGTTAAATTGGGGATTTGGAGCTTGCAACCCAAAAAAGATAGATTAAAGAAAAGCATAAAGAAATTCATTTAGCACAAGAAACCAAGTACTGTTATTTGCATTGCATAGAGATGAGAGCTTGGAATTCTAAAGTGAGGAGGAAATCTTAGAATGGCATAAAGCAAGTGTTTGTTTATTTTGGAGGCTGTTCTATTTCTCCTTTCCCTCTCATCTATATTCTTTATATGACTTGCTACTGTAGCAATCTAGTAGTTCTGGATGGCCCATGGCTTCTGTCTGCCTAGTCACTCTCATTAAGAAACAAAAACAAAAACTTACTTTTCTTAATAACAAAGAAACAATTATTTACCAGAATACCCCCTCACCAGATATCTCCATATTAGGAGAGTAAACTAGGATCTACTGACATGTAACCTGTAACTTAAGAAAGCTAATTATATGTTTAGCCCAAAAAGTATGATCTGGTGACGTCCATTTGCGCTGTTTTGGGCCAAGCAGGATCATTGGGTAAGTATACATATAAGCATGGATGGGTGATGTGGCAAGATGGAACAGTCTAAGAGACTGAGCTGGACTATTTTTTTCTAGACAGAAGCAGGGCAAATGATAGAGATGTAGGGAACACATCAAAAAGATACTTGGCTTCTCAAGGGTATTGTTCCAAAACCTTTATTCATCCTTCTCAGATTCTTCTATAACAGCCTTAAATTGTTTAGAATGCAGGCTTATGATTTGGGTGAATCTAAAATTCCTCTAGGTTTCTGGGGCCCTACCGCTTTATGCTTTAAAGCCCCGTCCAAATCCAATAAGAGATAAATGGAAGGCTTATATCTACAGGAATGGAACAAGAGAGTAGAAGGAACACAATCACAGACCAGCTTATTCTCTTATTACTCTAAGGCCTAAGCAAAGAGAAGATACTTCCATTCTTGTTTGTTTGTGTAGAAACCATGGCTTTCAGTACTCATCGAGCGCTTATCCTTCTTATCTGTATTGGGTTCTTAGCATTTACACCAGATGGAGTTTTGGGGTCGAGAAATATAGGCCTCATCCTAAGTAAGAGCAACGAAGACCATGGAGTAATGCCACAGAACCAGCGAAGTCTAGAGGCTGTTTCGACAGAGAAACTGAACACAAAGAATTCAGCACCAGTAGCTGGCAAATCTGATCCAAACCAATCAAGCAAAAGAAGGGTTCGAAGAGGATCAGATCCAATCCACAACAGGTCTTGATGCATTCAAGTCCTTTCTTAAGTCAAAGAGTGACATAAGAAGAATGTTGGCATATACAAATGGAAGGAGCTTCTAGCAAATTGGAGAAATCTAGAAAGTGGTCAATTATATCAGGTTTCCCAAGGAGCTTTTACAACGGTTGGTTGGTTTTTTCTCTATCTTGTTTTAAGAGTTTCTATTATAGAGAGACATGTATAGTAAAACTATTAGAGATGGTGTCATTGAAGGCATTCAGTGAGCCAGCAGCTTCATCTCTGTACAATGAGCAGGAATCGTGATCAATGATTAACCATAAAGTATGGTATAGATGATTTTCCATGCTTATGAGAAACAACAAATATAGTTGTTTCATTAAATTTTTCTTTGAAGAGATTTTAATATTTGTTTGTTATAGCAGTTTCTTCCAGATTATAGTGAATTTTTTTGTATTCCTCCAGCTCTAACAGCAGCCTCTTCAGTTCAAGAACATATATTGCTGTATTTCAATAGTTTCAGACTTCAAATAGAAACTTGTTCTTTTCTTTTCAACAAAAATAAATCCAGTCACATAATTAATTGCACATCTAAGATTCTCCGGAAAAATATATACTAAACCCTTCTAAATGAATAAATAAACAATACAAGTTGGATGTTATGAGCCAAATATACAAGTAGAGAACTAATCCAAAATTTCAAGTTGTAAATTTTTTAAGCATAACAAAACAGGCCAGACTCGCAAGTTGCGCTATAGCTTTAACAGAAACCTAGAGGCAAATGAAGTCCACAAAGAATTTCCCATGGTTAAAGAAAAAAATTATTCTATCCTTCAAGGGCTAGCGGTCATCTAATCATTATGCAATCTTTGTACATGATCCAGGGTTGCCATATCATATACCATAAGGGAGGAAAACTAGGTGGAATATATGAAATGAGAAACTATTTCATAAGATCATCTCAACTACAGTGCTGCTGCACTAGGACAGATAATAACACAAATTGGAGTAGAATCTTCTAAAACTTATCCATATTTCAGTCTTGTTATCACAAATAATTTAAACTTACTCTTTTCACCAAAATTGCATTACAAAGACATAATGACATTATGATAATATCTACTAGCAGCCCAACATACGTAAGAGACAACCATCAGGGTACAATAGCTCATGATGACATGATACTATGATAGGCATGATTTTGGGGAAGGATGCTAGTTGCATCCATGCATACCTTGGTAGGGGTGTCATTAGAAGTGTTGGTCTGAGAAAAGTGGACATCCTTTTTGTCTAGGCCAAGATTACACAGTTCTTGACTGATATATCTCCAACGAAAATGGATATAATCGGAAGGTATGCAACTGTAGAGAAGTGATAGAAGTGAAATAAAGAGAACCCCTTTATCAAGCAGTATAGTTTAGAACAGAAAGTGGAATGTCGGGAACTTGGGACTTGGGCAGGGGAAGGGGTCAGGTGAGAGAAGTAGTTACCAAAAAGGTTAGGAATCAGAATCCAAGCAAAAGGTTTATTAGGTGCATTATATAAGGTCTCAACTCTCAAATATGTTCATACAGAAACAGGAGAGTGGAGTTCCTATTTACCATTTTAGTAGACGCTAAGCCTAATGAACTTTATGCCCCTCTTCCTCCTTAACTGACCCAGCAGACAGTAAGGGATGCAGATAGGTTTTTCCTGAAAGTTTCAGGTTTCAACCCTGTCTAAACAAAACTGATTCCGATCCACGCTCAACTTTGAAAGTGAGAGAAAATAGTTTCATCTTCAAATATTGAGCTCCTTCAGTACTTTAGAATTTGGCTCTTCTCCTTCTGAATAGGCAGAACATATAACAATTATCTTTCTAAGGCTTATTATGTTAACAAAAGCTACGAATCTTAATCTAGAGTAGCCTAAGCTCTGATTCATTGAAAATAAGGTAATCTATGTTTTACAAGAAACAAGGAAAAGAAGTATAACTAATCTTTAGATATAACATATGACTTATCAACTTCTAAAGGGGTACAATAGTACATAAGTTGGGATAAACATAATGAGACAAAAGAATACCCTACTTCCACAATTGTTATGAGCATCAACAATCTCTATATGTGACATTAAACTTTACGTGACCATGACCTCTGTCATTTCATAGATTAATTTTCAAGAGATATCCAACTATAATATTTACTCACATGGAACCCAAATCTGATATTGAAATCCATCTCATTCTATAAACACCGGCAGGTCAACTAATTCTTTCATGTTGCAGACCAATCCTTATCCAAAACTTCCCTAAAACTAGCATGGTGTGACCACAATTTATAGTAACCTTTTTTTGGTGCTTAAGGGCCTAAAATTTCCAACTATTCCACAGTATGTAACTTTGAGAAATAAGTTCATAACCTTCCTTCTTTCCCCATTTCAAGTTCACAAGCATTTATGAACTAAATGAGACAAGAAACTGCATAATGAGAAACTGATTCTTCTATCATTGAATGAAAGCAATAGAAAAACACAGAAACAGCTCATATCCATTAGGCAAAACAACTTATTTTCCAGAAAAAGAAAGGAAATTGACAACGCCATAACCCTATTTACTGAGAAAAACCATTGACCCAGTATGTAAAATACAAGAACTAACCGATTAGCACTAAAAGCTACTCCTTGCATACCTGATTCAGCCACCAAAAATCTGCAATCTCTTCAATTGCTCGAACCCAAAAACCACATTCGATCTGCAGTCCACTCGACGCCATTGGAGTTCATAGATAAATCTCCATCTGGGTATCATCAGAGCACAAGTTCGAACAAAAATATTCGTTCAGAACAATGTTTGCGTTTCGGTCTCGAACCAGGGAACATGGAAGGGGATGGAATAAACGGCGTCGTATATGGAGTTTTCTACTCTCTGGTCAAGAGTCAAGATAATGTTGCAGAATACTAATATACGACACCGTTTCACTGATTCATACGAATGGGCCCATAAAAGCCCAAACCTGATCTCCATGAGTATTGGGCTGGACATTAATTCATGTGGTATAATAGGCCTGATGAGTGTTGTCCACTTCCTACGACAATCTAAGCCCAAAAATCCATAATTGTAACTAGGGCGGTTTAAAATTTGTGACAGGTGACCCGGACCGAATGGGCTCGGTCCATTCATATCGGTCTCGGGTCACACAATTCCGTTCAAGTCAGCCCATATTGAACTTGTTAAACACCAATCATGCACCATAGCATGTCTGGAATTTTTGAATCGCGGGCACACGAACCCAACATACACTTTTACGAGTTTAGATCGCATAAAATAAGGCTTATTAGATCGAACAAATTCATACGTGTACATTTTGCTCTAAAAACCTGGAACCCACATCACTCATCCAACTTCGAAAAATAGTCTGAAAACTACTTTTTATGCTCTATGTTTAATCAATTCTCACGATGTCTATGCTCCACACATTAGTAAGTGGCACAACGCATAATCTCTAAGCGCGTGAACAGTGGCGGAGCCAGAGATTCAAGACAGGGTAGGCAAAATTCTGATAAGAAAAATTAAAATGTA
>JAYMSZ010003776.1:0-10188 GCA_036897665.1 Pelargonium citronellum | reverse complement strand
ACGGTCCCTTTTATGCTCGCCGACACACCCCTGATGTTCCAGGAGAGAAGAACCATCTCAGAGTGGCGACGCAGAAGTACACAATTATTTTCGAATGGAGCCGGCTTTAATTCGACGAAGCCGCTCGATACATTCAGATTTCGTACCCGTGGTTGTGACACCCAGTGATTTGCATGCCTCCCATATATGATGCAAGTTGCATTAATTAGAAGTACCTGATGTGATGGTGGAGAAAAAAATTGGGTAATAAACTCACAAGTTTGTGATGAGTTGAAATCTGAACGACAATCTCGAATCGGACATGCAATCAAAACTCTATCTAAGTATCAAAAAATATATTATTTAGTCAATCAGTTATGTTTAGTTGATTTTGTTAACGTAAAATACTAATAATCTATATTATTTCAAATTGGTCGATTACAAATACGATATAAATCTGAGTGCTTGAAGACCAATCCACCTAAACAAAGTCTGAGATACCGAAAATCTAACTAACTCGTGGGTCATTCGGTTTGCAGATCTCCAAAACTAAAAAGTTGATACTACCAAACGGAGCCACCATAACTGAAACATCATTAATAATCATACCCAAAACACTGAAATTCTCCCCATCAGCCTGAATAATCAAGTTAAAGGTACTGGAATCCTCCCCCTCAGCCTGAAAAGCGCGAACAATTGACAATAATTGCACTTGAAGTTTATGGTAACCATGTGGAGGACTCTGCCAACCGCACCTCATGCACCACCACCGGGTTTGTCATCTTATTTGGTAGTAAACTCGAAGGCTGATGCAATTGACAACACCATCACCTTCCAAGTCACAGTCTCCTTCTTTGCCAACGCCTCCTGCTGCCATGCGCGCACACCAATAATAACTTTTTAAAAAATTCATGAATCTACGCCGTCGCTTTGCAAACCCTAACAACACATTAACTTACTATCAAAGCAAGAGCTCGTTATTTTAACGAGAAAGTCCACAATTTGCTACATACAAATTCAGGAGACTGTCGTCGCTTTAAAAATTAAGAGTAGCCATAGCTAACTGAAAATTCTAACTGATTCTCAAAACGGCAGGAAAAAAAAAAGAGCGGCACAAACCCTAATTAAATCCTACTACGTTTAGTTGATTTTAGTGCAAGTGAATCACACAAATATTTTAGCTGTACACAGTACTAGTATATTAGATGGAAGATGAAATGGTAATTGGAAAGGGAAGGGAATAAATGCTGGAAGATGAGCATTGAAAAGTAGACAAAAATGATGTGTTGTAAATTGTCAACTTATGTATACATACAGTCATACAGAGGGACAAGTGACAGTATGAGGGATCTTTTTCCAGTTTTCAAATTTGATAGCAACTTATGTACACCTAAGGCTGGTTTATTCAGTTAGCTTTTACTCAGTACTTTTCTCTTGTGATTCTTTACTTTAAAACTTTATCATGACATACCTTGAAAAGAATAAGAATGATTGTGTTGTTGTGGTTGTGCAGGGACAAGGATCACATTCTCCCATGGATGTTGTTGTTGTTGCTAATCCCAGACATAAACTTGATTAAATCAACACCACAGACCAAAACATTCTTATATTATGTCTCTTTCAAGCTTCAACCACAATGCTCCCTTTTATCCTCCTTGTAGGCTCAAATGAGGAACTGTTTTTGTTTATCACTGTTAGATCTTGGTGTTGCATGTTTTGTGCTTATTTGGGACTTTCTTTTTTATTATTTGGGATTGTGCCTTTTGTTGATGTCTACAAGAGTAATACTTTCTGGATTATGGGCAGAAAATGAGTGTCTTTATTTTAATTTTCACTTAGTTGATTAGCTTACAAAAATGCTGAAATATAATGATAACTAGTTGTAATAAAGTAAAATGAAGATAATAATTATAAAAAAAAAACAAAAAAAAAACACACACACAAGTTTATGGTAGTAATAGTTATCAAGTAAAACTTCATGTAAAATGTAGAGTCTCTTTTGATCAGGTCAACTCAAGCATACTAGACCGTTGTCGTCTTGTACATATATTAAGGTTTTTTTTTCTCTCTTTCTAACTATTGTTCTCTAAGTCAAATGCCTCTTGGAGTGTTACACCAGTGACCTATATATGCAACAAGATAGTAGTTCTAGAATACCGCCTCAAACGTGAAAGTAAAATCTCAACCAGAATCACAAAAGTTGTAGAAAGCATTTTTAGAAATGCAACTGAGAGAGATCTCATTTTCTTGTTAAGAGGGGTATTTATACTTGTTACCATTTCTGCTACATGTCGATGCATTGTTTGTCGGTGGCAAGGTGAGATTCGCTCCAGGCTCAGTTGTGGCTTGGGCTCTTGCTTCTCGACTACATCGAACGCGAGTCTGATTGTTCCCGAACATCCCTTGTGCACCGAGGCGTACGTCGAAGCCTCTTTTTCTCTGAATAGTATCGTAGGGTTTCAAGTCTTGTGGATTGTCGTTGGGTTTGTTTAGTAAGATAAGGAGTCTTCAAGACCACTCGAGAAGAATAAATTATTGTTTGAATATGTTCACTATGAGTCCCGAAATTCCCCATATTTTCTAGTGTGTCCTGAGCGTGCAGAATCGACAGAATAAGGTCTTGTGAGCCACGACAAAACCCTGTCACAACACGAAGAAGGCTATCGCAAAAAGACTGGACGAGCATGGGTTGAAGGCTCGGCAGACACTCGTGTGGATGGCCTTGATTGCGAACTTTGTTGCGACACTGAAATGGCTGCCAATGGTCTCAGGCACAACTAGTGACTTTGGGCATTGCCAATGGACTTCGACACAATCGATGAACGTGGAAGCACTCGTGGGAGAAGAGTCTCTAAGCATAGTGGTTTCGGAGCAAACCAAAGGCTAGGTTTTAGGAACAAGTCTAAAGCGACGTGGCACCATCGTCATGAGGTAGAGATAATGTGGCGCTTAAGTGCCACGTGTCACGTCATTATTTAGGGTAGACATATAACACTACCCTTTGTTTGTATCATCTTATAGATTTCTCAACATAAAATAGGGAAAAGGATGTGATGATGGGAAAATAGAAATGGGAAACAGAGATAGAAGGCATGATGATGAGTGGACATTGATAAGAGAACATAGAAGAGACAGTAAAGAATGATTGTCTATACTTTATCCGATTTCACGCGTGCCCTTTCTCTCTTTCTAGGAGTCATATAATTATAAAATACTACAATCATCTAAATTCAAAAAACCAATACGCTCCTCTTCTCCTAATCTCCTATGCTACATATATATATATAATATAGGGTCCTCCATTTTAAGTATCTACTTCTTAAATTACAATATAGAAGCTTCATTACTTCCCCAAATCTGGTCTCTGCCTCTGTCCTTCTCTCTCGTAGATGCATATTAAAGGGCATAGTTAGAAAGAGATTTGTATAATTTCTTGTCATTAGTGACAGTACCATATAAGATATAGGTTGAAGCCAGAAGTGTATATAGGCCAACACACACTTACACACTATGTCTGTAAGTATCTCTCTCTCTCTCTCTCTCTACTTATGTATATGTGTGTTTGTTGATCTGAAAATGGATGGATGGTTTGGTTGGAAATGCAGGCAGTGGAAGTGAGGGTTCCGAATCTTGACTGCCAAGGCTGTGCCACCAAGCTCAAGAAAGCTCTCTTCAACCTTAAAGGTACAATTGTACAAACACCTTCATATACAACAATGCCAACGCTCACAACACCCTTTTTTATTTTCTTCTCTCACATTTGAAACTCCATCAATAACAACCATCTCACCTCCGAGCTTTGCTATTCAATGCTCTATCCATCTTAAAATATATGTCGTGTTTCGTTTTTATTCATAGAAAACAAAATCTAATCTTAATCAATAAATCATGCCAATGAGGTGAATCAATTAATATTCATATCCGTTCAATAAATTTGTGAACGTAGAGTGCCCTATCCAAATCATTTCGTTTGTCTATTAACTGAAAGTCTCAATAAATAAATCTTGAATGAGATTCTGAGCACTCTCATCCATATAATAAATTAGTTAATACTCCTCAAATTCTTTTAATTTGTTTAATACATTTTCACTAACTAATTTTTTTAATTTTTTTTTTCAAAATAGAAAGTATAACACTTACGAAGTAGTTTCACTTATAAATTCTTGCTGTAATTTATGTCAACAAAAATCACTCTAAATACTCGTTACCTTATATCTAGAATTAGCCATATGTTAGCTACTTTTTGTTTTTTTGTCAAAGATTTATATCCAAGAATTCATATTAAGGAATAGGGGTGGAGAATTTTTTAGAAAATGAGCACAAAAAATTCATATCTTCAAATGTGGACAGGACAAAAAAGACCATTTTCCATCCCGCTCAATTTCATTTGTATATATTATATATTTAATAGTGTATTAATGTTTGTCCAAAAAAATAGTGTATTAATGTATAGCTACATGTAATTGTAATTATAATACTACCCAATATATTTATCGTATGTAGAAAGTTCATACGTGGTAATTGGTATGGTCATAAGATATTTTCCTTTGAATGATTGACACTTTTTTCATGTTACATGTTTGAAATGCAAAACTAACAGTTTCATTGAAAAAAAATTATAATAATTGTCCATACAATTGCGAATCCAGAATCTAAGTCGATAATTTTTTTGGTTTAACCTCAATAAAACTCATACACCTTATTATTGTAACTCAAAAAGACAGCCAAAAAATCACTAAATTGGACATTGATAAATTTTAATGAAATGTAACATTTTGATTTGGTTGGCCTTGATTTGTTATTGGGCCCAAGAAAGTACATTATACAAGTGAAGTCATGTTTAGTGATGCTTCATTTGAAAATTTGCAGGAGTCGAAGAAGTAGAAGTAGATATGGAGGCACAAAAGATAACAGTAAGAGGCTATGCATTGGAGGAAAAAAAAGCGCCCAAGGCCACCCGGGGGGCCGGGGGGGGCGGCGGAGCCATGGCCGTTTCCCGGACACTCCCACTACACCTCATTCTACAAGTATCCAACCTACATTGCCAACCACTACTATGACACATACAAGACTACTACCGGAAACAACACCACCGGCGTCCACGCTTTCTTCCATACCCCAGCTCTTTACTCCGTTGCTGTGGCCTCCGACGAGGCTGTTGCTTCACTTTTCAGCGATGACAATCCTCATGCTTGCACCGTCATGTAATCTTGCAATTTTTTCTACTTTTAATCAGTACTAAATAGTTGTATGTTTTCTATAAGCTGGTTTTGCTACTCCAACCACAAGTTGCACGTAATATATGATTTTTTTACCTTACACAAATAAGATCATAGACTACAAACTGATGATCTGATCTATAGCTAACAAAATGTAACAAAAATGATATGCTCATAACAAAGCTAAAAACCAGTGTAAAGTCGATACTATACGACTACGAGAACTTGAGAAGTTCATACAACTTGTAACTTAGCAGGGTCAAAGTAGCACCTGAGTGATATTTTGAAACAAGCTATGTATAGTGGCAGCTTTGGCACGTATAATCGTCTCCATGCCTTCAGTTTTTGTACCGGTAACTTGGAGATAGAATCTGCATAATACAGAATAAAATCAGGCTTGTTTGCAGAAAACAGAGAAAGAATGACAATGGGAACATGATTGTAAGATAACCCATCTTAGTTCTTAGACAGCAATAGAAACCTATCCCAACCATTCCTTAACACCCTACTAATAGAGCCCATAAGAACCAAAACCCCAAACAATCCACAACCAACAATATTCTGAAATTGTGAACAGTAAAAGCTTTAAAAACAAAAGACCGAAACGACAATGATTAAATGGATAGTTTATTCTATACAGGCAGGATTATCCACTGCTCTCTCTATCTAAGACCTCTTCCCGACCAAGTTTAGGCTACTGGCTACTTCAGTAAAATGTGGTTATTACTGTGACATATCTTTTTTTGATAATGGCAACTGAAAGAAAGGAAGCCATCATATTCAATTTGTTTACTCCTCTTGTTTGTACATGTGAATGTATGAATTGAATACTTCATGATTCCTGATAGAAGGTAAGTTGGCAATCACTATAATCTAGTTATTTGGTAAAGTATAATTAAGTTTTATAGTAGAACAGGAGGAGTGATTCCTAGAACAAATAAGAAAAAAGAATCTAATTTTTCAATACTTTCAAATCCTTGCAATGTTAGGACAGAGACTTACATGTCTTGGAGTGTGGCCAAAACCTTTCTGCAAATTTGTATGCCTCTTTTCGTGATCTCAACCACACTGCTGCCATTTACAGCTACCAGCTTACCAGCATCTGTCAACCAATTCAACCACCATACAAGGACCTTCGCGGCCAACAGTACCTTTTTCCACCAGATCATACCCAATCTGCCCTTATGTCAACTTCTCTACCTCTCCATATTGTCGCCTTTGGCAATACCATAACAGCTAGCATGTCCTGACCACCACAGAGTTCTACCATGACTATGTTGTCGCCACTATCTGCACTCAGCCGCCACACCGTTGAAACTGCTAGCAGCACCAACAGTGACATCAACCCTCTTGTTCCTCCACCATATCGATGCCCACCCCTTTCCTCATCACCACCATCCCCTTTAACGACACCCCAATCTTTCAGCTTCTTCCACATGAATTACAATTACTCAATAAATAAATGGAATGGGCACCACATTCAGGCTACAGCTCGAATTTCAACTCTTGAAACTCACAGTTCTTCATCTTAAGATTTAGACTTCACAAATCTTGAAGATGCTCGAGTCTGGAACTGGAATGATGTCACAGAATGTCAAGTAAACATTAGTAACCAAAGATTCACATAAAAGTTTTTCAAACTTTATACTGCAAAAAAGCTAAATTAGTGAGCACAGATAATAACAAACTGACAAAGTCTATAAGCAATAGTTAATAACCCTACAATAACATTTATCCAGAATTACCAAGTATGGTAAAGGGACTGAAGTTCATTACTTACAGCAGAAAATGGAATACAGTAAGAGGAGAACAAAGGTGCAGGGGATAGCCAGCTATAGTTTTTCTTGTAGAATCTACTTATTTAACAGCATCGGGATAACTGACCGGTCAACAGAATGCAAAAAAGAATGATAACCCAGAAAACATTCTACTTGGAAAAAAATATCAGAATCCTCACTGAAAGCTAAACATGGCATCAACTCAATATAAATATGCCCACAACAGACATCAAAAGATATAATTAGACATTTCCACTCCACACATGGTGAATGTACAGATGATATGATACAAAAATTTCCAGAGAAACCGAACCAGTTTTTTTCTTATTAAAAAAATTGTTAAAATCAACAAAATGGAAAAAGGAAAACAAAACAAATTTTATGCTGTAAGATCATAAACATATTATCTAATTGATTTTTAATTGTATAGAAATTAAACTTGATATTATATCAAACTAAAACTAACATATTATAAGTATACATGTCCATTTTAAACAAGCAATCAAATCAAATAAGCAAGTAAACTCACTAACATAAATTCAAAACAAATATGCAAACCAAGTGATTACGACCCATATTCACAAGTTCAAATTAAACAATTAATAAAAAAACAAAAAACAAAGTGCCGGAGCGTTGGGAAAACGTTGGATTTCTTTATTTTCATTATTTTTATCTTTTAATTACTGATTCGCGTATCAGACATGAATCGTGTCTGATTCGCGTGTGGTGTTTCATATGAACCTATGTAGAAGAAGAAAGAAAGAAATACATTGCCACAAAACGTGAGATATCTCTTTTAATTGTTCATCAATCAACTACAAGAGAGTATTTGAGAATGGAGAAAATATGGGTATATTTTTACCATGTCCACTTAGATGACATCTATGGCAGCGGGTATATTGTTGCCACTGAGATGGATAAATAAGTATTCCCCGGCAAAATAACCAGCGGACAGTGCCCACAATACAAATCTCACTTCATAAGAATCTCTTATAGCCCTTAATCTTAAAGAGCAAATGGGCATATCTCCCATTCTCCACCATTTGTTTTACTACCTTACGTGCTTCAGAAATCTTTCCAGCATCCCGCAAATTATTCAATAAGGTCTTGTAAACAAGAAAATTTGGCTTGCATCCTCTGATCTCCATATCGTTAAGCATAGAGCATGCCTCTTCAAATTTCTTTGCCATACAAAACCCACGAATCATAGAATTGTATGTAAATACATTTGGTAGGTGTCCCTTATCAATCATATCATCAAACATTTCTTGAGCCTTGTCAAGCTCCCCCGCCACCACATACCCTGTGATCATGACAGTGTAACAAACCACATCAGGCATGCACTCACTTTTTATCATGTCATCAAAAAAATACTTGCAGGCATCTATGTTCCCAGCTCGACTTAGGCCATCTATCAATGTAGTATAGTGCTGAACACCTGGGTTGGGACCAACTTCCTTCATGTGATTCAGCAGTTTAAGAGCCGCAAGTGGTTTGTCTCCTCTACCGAGGACATGCAAAAGAATGTTATAAGTATGAAAATCTGGGGAATATCCATCCCTGTTCATTTCATGAAGTAATCGATGAAACTGATCCAACTTGCCTAGCCTGTACTTTGCATACATGATTACATTATAAGTCAAAATATCTGGAGAATGACCCTCAGTTAACATCTGTTGATACACCCACTCAATCAATTGGTAATGGTTCACTGTGAGAAGGGAAAATAAAATTGCATTGTACGAGTGTTTAAATGGCCTATAAATAAAGGTTTTGGACTTAACGAACCTTTCCACAACTTCCCTAGCTAAGCCCGCCTCGTCGCAAGTACATATCAAAATGTTAAATGTCCGAGCAGTAGTTGGAAACCCTTTCTCAGTCATCTCATCAACTAGTCTCCACATTGACTTAAACTCTCCGCAGCCTGCAAAAATCTTCAGTATCAAATGGTATGCATTCACAGTGTGCTGATAATTTTCCTGCTCACCAGACCATACAAAAAACTTATAACCCAATTTAGCACAACGCCTCTTATTTGCATTATTCAAGTTCCTCAAAATCTTCCAAAGAACTTCCCTCACAAGAAGCCCCGAGAGCCTCAAATTCAACTCGTCTAGAGCCAATCTTGTATCAAACCCTGGGCCATCTTGCTGGAGAACTTCAAAAACCCTTGTAGCATCCACCCTCACATTGTCAACAAAACTCCTCCTACCGGAGAAATGCCCCCGGGAAGAGCTTTCATGGTCATAAACACCATTTCTTTCATCGGGTACAGAACCAAAATCCCAACTTCTCCCCATTTCCTTCAAGGGCTCCTCAACTAACCTAAACTCAGAATCAAAACTATCAGCATCAGAGCTATAGTGGCACAATTTACGCGAAAGAATGAGACAATACGAGTACTTCTGAATCATCCTCGAAACCGAAACCCCTAGAGGACTGATCACTGACATCAATATCATATCGGTTTATCCCCATTATCTATCTAAAGTCAAGCTACAGAACAAATCCAATGACGGCAGTAAGAGACTGAGCAAACTGAACCTCGGAAACTCCAAAAGCTTAGCTCTATCGAGCTGAACGAAACCCATTAACATGAAATGGCCCAGATGCAGAGATGGGTTTGAATTAAACAAAGATTTTTCATTGAGCAAAGATGAGGATGGGAGTTGCGAAGGAGTTTCAGGACTCACCGAAAAGAGAGGTTTTCTGGGGAATCAGAGTCAGGTTCCTGAAGCTACACAGCTGATTCGGAAGTTGTGAAGCCTGGAAGTGTTAATGCGGAGGCGGAGAAATGCCCAGGCTCTCGATCGATGTGAGAATGTTTGGGCGTTGAGTGTGTGGGAGGAGTTTTGAGCTCTGGCAGGAGGCTTTGGGAGCATGAGCATTTTTGCTCCTGTAGCTGCAACAGATCACTCTTGGGTCATTCAGCCACTGGAGCTGAAGAATTGGAGCTCGGCAGATTGAAGAATTGGGTCTGAAATTTCAGACGATCGGATCGGAACGGAAGGAGATGAAATGAAATAACAGACGCAGAGAAGGAGACGCAGGCGCGGCAATGAGTTTGTGGGTTAACCCTAAAAACTAAATCAAACTGCTTAGGCCTCAAAGCTTATTTCAGATGGGCCATTAACCCATTGCTTTTTAGAATGGCTCATTGATTCTTGAATTCATTAAAAATAGAAGGGGTAATTACAGATGGACCCACTATG
>JAYMSZ010003775.1:0-10188 GCA_036897665.1 Pelargonium citronellum | reverse complement strand
TTGTAATCCTGAATTTTTGCAAAAAATGGAAACAAGACACTCATTTTGGTACGAAGGGAGTACATGATTATATTAAATTTTGTTGGTGACATCATGCAATGTAGTAACCATTATTGAATTGAAAAGCCCTTAACAATGGACCCCATATTTGTGATCAAGTATTCAAGTAAAACATCTCACATTCCTAAACAAACTAATAAATTCATCAATATATTATTTGCTTACCTCTACAAAACCTAATATTCAAATATATATTATCATTCACCTTAAAAATATAACCATGTTGGGTTTCATTTCTATGCTTGTGTTGGGTAGGCAATGATAACTGCATTTGCATAGTTTTATATTATAATGGTTGTTTTTCTTAAACTAATTTTTGCAGTTAACTTAAGAGATAATCATAAGTTCCTTGTCAATTTTCAAGACCTCACTAACTATATTCTCATTTCCTTATAAAAGAATATAATTATTTCGTGCCCATCTATGTACAAATGTTTAATTTATCGGCGACACGTTCGATACCTATTTTTATTATTATTTATAAATCGAATAATTTTGAATTAAAAAGAATCTCGGACATCCGCAAGTTTGGATCTAAATTGTCCGGCTCAAGCTCAGATCCCAATTGATGAAGAGGAGAGGAGGTATAGTATAGCCTATAGCCTATAGGTATTTGGCTGGCTACCATTTGACCACCAACTGCTAAGACATTTAAATTGACCCATATTTCATAGATAAGGTAGTTTCTGGTTCCTCTTGCACTTAGCATAACCTCTTTTCTCTGTCCAGAGAAAATACACATTGCTCAACCCTCTCCTCCCCTACTTGTACCAAACTAGCAAACAAAACTCCAATACAACATCTTATGTGGGCATTTTGGATCCACTCAATATCTTAATTCATCAGCTAATTCCTTCCACTACCACTCTCTTCTTTGAGGTGCAAAACCAAAACCATTTCAACCCCAAAATACCCAATTGAAAATTGAGTGTTTTTTTCTCAGCACCACTTGGTTATTCACTTCAAATTCTGGGTTTTGATTGATTTCGCTTGGTGGGCACTTCTTGTATGCGAGATTGAGCTTGTTTTCCATCTGGGTTTGGTGTAAATTTGCTGTCTTTTTTATCGTTTTTTGCTGCCGAGAATGATGTCAATGACATGCCACAACCTTGATTATTTTGGGCGCATGGCTTGTGGGTGCTCCTCTAATGCTTCGTTTGAGCGGTCCACGGTCAGGACCTGTGGAATGGGAGCTTCTAGAGGGAGTGGTAACAGAGGCTATGGTGCTCGGAAGTTGGTTTATTGCCGGCGAGTCATCAGTCCAACTCGAGTGTTTTCCACAATGACTCCAGAGGCTATGCTTAGTGGTACTGTTTTCTTCTATACATATATGTATATTTTATCCATATTGATACTTGGTTCTTTTGTCTTGCTTAGTGCATTTTCTTGAAGGTAATGAATGATGGGTTGTATCTTCTTTACTCCAATTGCATAGTTTGACTTCAGCTCTGATTGTGTTTCTAGAGTCATTGATATTGTTTGTCATTTGGGATTTATTGGTTTGATATGATGATTTTCCTAATTGTTTGTACTTTGTATTAGACACTGACACACTATGGTTTTGGTCTGTGGTGGAACTGAAGCAGGCATAGCTCAAGGTCCTCCAAAAGTGATGGATTTGAAGAAAGGGTCAAGAATATCACTTCCAAATTTATTTGAAGTGGTTGCTGATGACCTCTTGACACTGAACCAAAATCTACGATCGGTGAGTATGACCTATGAGGATTCTTGTGTTGGGTCATAGGTGGTATTTGGAACCTTTACGCTTTAGCTTGTTGTTATGATGTGTACCTTTTTGTTAGCTGGTTCCGATGATGGTGTCACTGTGAGCACTGAGGACTGATTGTTTTTTTTATGATTTCAATTATTTTCTCTATTTTCTGACTTAGAATCAACCAATCACAATTAACTTGATTTTCTCAAAATCAAAACATAGTGCAATGCATAATTTGGTTCATTTCTCTGAATGCCACCTCCTTTCTGCATATAGTGAGTGGCTGTTTATATCCAAATTCTAGTCTGTTTCCACCAATGCATCTCCTCCGAATATGCTGTTGGTAATGTGTATAGCGCTTTTTCCTTCTAATCTCCATGTGGTCCAAGTATTAGTGGGATTTTGAATATACGATTATTGATCAACTGATGATTCTCTGTGTCAATCTAACAAATGCTAATCCTGGCCTTTTGATTTTGCAAATTGCACCGTCTGATTCTTCACTGCATCAAAGATTGATTTCAGCAGAACATGTTGGAATCTTTAAAATTCGATGCATACCTTATTCAGAGAATTGAAGTAGCCAAAATCAAATTTGTGTGTGATTAATTCATCAGTATAGACACTTAATGTTGTGTTTGATCAGTATACAAACTCTGAGACACACTGTGCATGTTTACTAGTTTGAATTTTAAATTTGGTGTGCTCTTTTACCGTAGTTCATTATTATGAATAACAAATATTTACTCTTGAAATCTATCTCCGTACAACATTTGACTGTAGAGCCATTTCCTTATCTTCAAATCCTCATATGTTGTCAGAAAGTAGACGTTGCCATTAGGTTTATAAAGAACCAATTTTGAAGATCCTATACAGGATCTGTTATTTTCTTTTTATAATATCATAATTTAATGTGTTTCCTAGTACTCTAGTAACCTCTATATAGTTCAGTTTTTAATACAGCTAAGATTGTAGAAAAGGGGGCTAATTCAGTTCGAATCGTTATCATTTTGATTGTCTGATCTTCTAGCATGAATCTGATGAAGATGCTTTGGTAGATTGTTGGTGCAGAAAACCCAGTTCTCATGTCTGCAGCTGATCAGATTTTTGGGGCAGGTGGGAAGAGGATGAGACCAGCTTTAGTGTTCTTGGTGTCAAGAGCTACAGCAGAAATTGCTGGGCTGAAGTAAGCATACTCCATTTCTCCTTGTTTATATGCTTGTAATTGATATCAAATTTTGTAGAAGTTTCATCATGTGCTAATTTATTCCAGGGACCTTACCACAGAGCATCGGCGCCTGGCAGAGATCATTGAAATGATCCATACTGCAAGCTTGATACATGATGATGTGCTAGATGACAGTGACATGCGAAGAGGTAGGACTTCAAACTTTTGCATCAGAAATTCAGAATCACTTGTCTCTATACGTTGTGGCTTGCCATATGTGTTGATGTTAGTAAAAAAACACACTTTCCTATTTTGAACATGGTTTGTACTTTCCAGCACCATAATTGAAGTTAAAGTTCATACTGTTCAAAACTTGGGATGTGTTACTTTAATGGTCTGTTTGGATTCTTGGATTTGATTTAAAGTTCTGGATTGGAGTCAAATCCATTGTTTGGGTGCGCAAAGAATTTGGATTTGGCTCAATCCATAAGCATTCAAAACATACGTACAATATGGGATTTCAAATGACAACTCTTAACTTCTCATGTGAAATTTTATGGTTTTCCAAACATTATATTTGTATATGAAATACAACATTTCAAATTAAATCCAAGAATCCAAACGCAATCTAAGTTGATTTTGAGTGAGGTAGGGACTTCAATTGGAGCAGACTGTTCTGGATATCCTTGACTTGCTTTTAGCTTTCTTTTGCTTAATGCACATTTATATTGGGAATAAGTTCAATTTAATAAAAATATGGTCTAGTGGTAAGCAGGATGTTGTAACGATCCTAGTATTCAAAATGAACTCTGTAAATATGACTAATAGTATTCTGTCACAGCAAGTATTTGGGAATTGGGATACTTTCAGATAAGATTATACCTTGCAGCGGGTTCCAGTTCTTGTAGTGCTGGCTATCAAATGTTGTGTTAAATGTTTCCTATAGTTGATCTGTTACAAAATATAGAGCCAGAGCCTGGTACATGGACCGATTGGTCTCTGAGACTTATCGTTCATCCATTTGTTGGCCCTTTTGCTTTTCTTCCCTCTAGTTGTATATATGATCATCTACTTTGGCTAGGCAACTGCTTGTTGAGCTTCTGGCATTTAGCTATGCTACTCTATATAGTTGTAAATTCTGATAAATAGTGAGCCATGAAACGTTTCGTTCCCGTGTTTCATCCAGATGCAGCGCAATATACTAATGCACCCCTTCATTGGCTAGTGTGAGTCATGAAACATCATTTAGGCTGTTGAAACGTGGAACAAAAAAATGGCTAAACTGCAATGGTGCTTTGAACGTATCTGGCTAGACTTGAAGTTTATGGCATATTTTCCCTTTTTAAGTGTTCTTTCAATATTATAGAGACTCATGATTGAGAGATGCTAAATTTGTAGGGAAGGAAACTGTTCACCAGATCTATGGCACAAGAGTGGCAGTACTAGCGGGGGACTTCATGTTTGCACAATCATCATGGTACCTTGCAAATCTTGAAAACCTTGAAGTCATTAAGCTCATCAGTCAGGTATATCTCAATTTTCCTGGCCATTTGCAAATATCATTCTCAGTCCACAAGCTGTGCACACTCGGTAAAATATATGAAATAATGATATACTCTTAATCCGATTGGAATTGCAGGTCATTAAAGATTTTGCTAGTGGTGAAATAAAGCAGGCATCAAGTTTGTTTGATTGTGACCTTGAACTTGACGAGTATTTGCTGAAGAGCTACTTCAAGACAGCTTCTCTAATTGCTTCTAGTTCCAAAGGAGCTGCTATATTCAGCGGAGTTGACAGCAGTGTCACTGAAAAAATGTACGAGTATGGTAGAAATCTTGGTCTATCCTTCCAAGTTGTCGATGACATACTGGATTTCACTCAATCAGCAGAGCAGCTAGGAAAGCCAGCAGGCAGTGACTTAGAGAAAGGAAACCTAACAGCACCTGTGATCTTCGCTCTACAGAAAGAGCCGAGATTGAGAGAACTCATCGAAACTGAATTCTGCGAGGCTGGCTCCCTCGAGGAAGCCATAGAATTGGTCAAGAGTTGTGGGGGGATCGAGAGAGCACAAGAACTAGCAAAAGAGAAAGCTGAACTTGCTATCGAGAATCTCCAATGTCTTCCTCAGAGTCCCTTCCGACAAGCTCTCGAGGAGATGGTACAATACAATCTTGAACGGATCGATTAGTAGAATATGTCTAAAAGAACGAGGAAAAATCATTTCCGGGGAGACGTTGAAGTCCTCGAGAAGAGTATACTGGGGCTTGGAAATGTATTGAAGTCTCTCTACCACTACAAGTATGTATAACTCTAGAGGTCTCTGTGCACATCAGTGAGTGCTGCTGAGGAGAAGCTGGTTGTTACTGACTGTATATTCATAGGGGTGTTGAGCTATGACTTCAAGCTCATATATTTGTTTATTGGATTACACTTTCCCTCTCACAGAAAGCTACATTCAATGATTGTTGTACAATTATGTTTCTGAGGTCATCAATAATGTCAACCAATATGTATAATTTTCTCTTCACAAATAAAATATAGATAATTGGAAATCAAATTATCTCTCTAAATGTATGATTATTTGTCTTTCAAGACATGTTTGTTATTTGAAAGAAATCAAGTAGTAATTTCAATCCAAGGTAGCGGTGCAGTTGACTACATATGCTGCGTGAGTGAGATGAGGATTACACTTGAATGATGATTAGATTTAGTATGACAAAAAGACTTAAAGACGTCAACCACGCCGTTCAGGAATCCTATGATTTATATAAAAAAAAAAATCATTGAGATGGGCTTGAGGCCCATAGGAGAAAGCCCAAATCAGCTGTTACCAAATATAGTGTCTACAAGATTCTGAAGAAACAGTGAGGAACACAACTGAAGTTGAAACACAATCCACTTCCAGAGCTTACGTTGTTGTTGTTGTCAGTGAGTTCCTCAAAAACGACGACGGAGATAGGGATGGTGATGAGGCACCTTCTCCGTCACATGCGACAGTGGAAATCTACATCAATGGAAGCTCTAGATCGCACCGTCATCTTCGCCAATTTCCTCTGCGCGCTCCACGTCACCTACACCTACCTCTGCTCGCCGACCATCGTCTGTCACCGTCGCTCTATCATCCATCTTCAATTCATCTTCCTCGTTCCGTCTCAGTAACCATTTTCTTTAATCCGGTGGTTGCAGGTGTACGGTCCCAGCATGCTCCCGACCCTGAACCTGACCGGCGACGTGGTGCTCGCCGAGCACGTCTCTCCCCGGCTCGGAAATGTGGGTACCGGCGACGTGGTGCTGCTCTCATCGCCGGCCGATCCTAACAAGACCGTGACCAAGCGCATTCTGGGCATGGAGGGTGATAGGGTCACTTATGTGATGAACCCCAAGAAGAGTGATAGATGCAAAACTATTGTGGTACATGAAATTTTTGTTTTTGTTGTGCCTAGATTTGGGGAAATTGGTAGTTTGGTGTCGATTTTGCTTGATGGGTGTGTCTTGGTTATTGAAATTTTGCATCTTTTTGTGTTGTTCATTGAAATGATGAAATTTTCCCCCCCCCCCCCTTTTTTTTTGTTGGATATCTTTTTGGAAGGAACTGAATATATGCTAATTGATGGATTGGTTGGACTATAAGAACACAGGCCTTGATATTACGAAGTAGGGAAAAATGAAAGTTGGCTTCTTTGATGGGGTCTTTTTCTTTTAGTAATGTTCATGTTTCTGCTGCTTGATATGTAATCAGTATTTGTGGTTAAGAGTTCATTTCTATGTGTTACCTAAGAGTTTGCGGTCATAGGTGTCTCTTAGATAGAAGTTGAATATAGGCTAATGGCTTGGGCAGATTGGTTAAATTACGAGAAACATTTTAGTAGCATTTTACTTCATCATTGCCTTCTATCATTCATATTAGCTGATAGTGTGGATGCTTCCTATTATCAAGTTGGGAAAAGTAAAGTTGGCTCCTTTGATGGGTGTATTTTAGTAAAAAGCCTCAGGCTAGTGAAGGTTAGTTTAATGCAAAACCTGTGGTTCACTTTGTTACCCTAAAGTTGGTTCTGATTGGTGTCTTTTGGGAAGGAACCTAATATAGGCTAATGTATAGGATTAGTTAGACTTATAAGCACATTTTATAGTGTCGTTTTTATTCGTAAGGACATTCTTGTATCTTTTAGAAGCTAATAATCGCAAATGTTTCTTAGTATGAAGTTCGGAAATACAAAGCTAGTTTTGATTGGGTCTTATATATAGATATGTATCATGACAGCTCTAATGTCATTTCCTCTACTAGTTCTGTTCTTCCTTGTCTTGGATAAGAATATGATTGAATTAGTGTTCCGAGCTTTTGGGAATTTGATGTGTAGGTTCCAAAGGGGCATGTTTGGATTCAAGGGGATAATATATATGCTTCTACTGATTCACGACAATATGGTCCAGTTCCCTACGGTCTTATTAAAGGAAAAGTGTTTTTCAGAGTAAGTATTTCCACTTTTTGCGACCAGTCTGCTCTTTTTCTTTTGGCTTTGATCTATATTGGCTGTAGATTCAAAGCTGTTTTTATCGTTGATTCTTTTCATAATCCTCTGGTAAATGAAGTTCAGTTTATATTTCTAGTTCTTTCTATCTCTTGGGATTGTAGTCTTTAGAGGTCATTTGAAGCCCATGATCTTTATTATATGACTTTATTTAACAATATACATTTGTAAATATACAAGTCGGTAGTTATTTGGTTACTTCAGTGACTGCATAACAAGCTGTATAAGACTATGATATTGTGGGTGTTATTTATGTAACCATTGACAGCTCCTGTTATTACCAATATTGTGCTTTTTGTTGATAGATAATATCCTTATCTATGTAATGAGTGTTGATTTATCATTAGGTGTGGCCGCCTAATGGATTTGGATCATTGGGACAGTAGCAGTAAAGAATATAACTTGGAGGTACAGTTAGCATTGCACAATTTCCAGTTCCGCATGTTTCCCAAGGTTTGATTAGTTATTTACAACTTGCAAATGAATGCTCTTTTTGGGAGACTGCAAGTATAAATAAAGAAAATCTCAAACTACACCATAGCTTCTTGCTCATCATCTTCCAACTCCAGTGTGAAATATACATGTGCCATCCTCCATTCCAAATCTCGACTTTGGATGATAAAATTATGGTACATGTATATTTCCTTCCCATTGGTTGTTATTAGGTGGATAAGCACAGAACAAGTGGTTTAGTTTTTGATTTGCCAAGTTTCAATATCAAATTTACGATCTCATGCTATATTTATATTTGATGTAGGTACTTTTAAGAATTGTGACTCCTTATCTTGAGTTGAAGTAGTTGTGGATATGGTCATAAGTTACCAAAGTTCGATCCTAACAAAGTTGGGCATCTCCTCTGTTGAGTTTTTAATAAAAGGGTTGATGATCTTGTATGTGCTCGACTGACATCTCAGGCTTAGGTGTTGTTTGTAGGTAATTTGTATTTTTGAGGAAGCTTATGTTGATGTAAATATGGCTTGTTATGATACAATTGTAACAGATGTATCTGAGGATTCATGTTCCTTTGATGATGGTCATTGTAATCCATCAGGCTGTCTTGGTGGAAAACTTTCATTTGTATTATTGTTTTGATACAGCAAGGAATGACACAGTTTTATTTACCAAATTATGGTGATTTCATTGATGCTTACATATTATATGTAATAGTTACAACTCAAAAAACATATTACAGGCAAGTTAAGTGATTCCCGAGTGTGTTCTCTATCAAAAACTTTGAAACTTTAGCCGCTTTTTTTCTTCGTATTAACATTGAATAAATAAAGATTTAACATATATGACTTGATTAGTTTTTTTTTTTCGTTGATTTCATTATCGGTGGTTCATCTTGTATGATTCTTTGCACATATCTCGAACCCACAACCTCAAAAGATTCCAAAACACTTAAATCACTTGGCCTAACCTGCTTTAGTTTTTTTTTTTTTTAGCTCACATGGTCACATTACAACCAAGAAAGCGAGGGGTGAAGTCGTAAAACTGAGGTAATTAAAAATAATTTGACATGGTGTCAATGAAATTAGGTTAGAAAAGAAGAAGGCGAGGGCAAAATAGACAATTGAGGGGTCGATCTTGGGCTATAAGTAGAAACGCAAGACGCCAGAGGATTGTCACAGCCTATGAGAGAACAGAGCGCACTCAGGAGTTGCGGCTCTGTTCCGTTGCGGGCTTAGATCAAACCCTAGATGACCATTCTCTTTGAATCTCAGCATCGTTTTCTTGTTGTTGCCGATTGCAAGAAAGGTCTCATATACTGTATTTCTTTATATCTCCATTCAGGCCGATCCAATGGGCTCTCGCTTTCATATCTGTGCGTGAGAGCTCAATTTCACCCGGCCAATAACTGCTTTCATGGGGGCAGCCTCAAGGGTTTTACATGTTTTTATTTTCATGTTTACATTCAGATTACTGCCCTAAATCTTCCATATCTCAATCAATCACTTTGTTCATGATACAATATGTAGCTATTTTGAATGATCACTTTTCACTCTGTACATGAGCTTTACAAAGTTCTTTTTTTTTTCTTTTTTTTATCAACTGTTATTGTTTTGGATGAGAAAGATTTGGAATTTATCATATTGATGGTATTCGAATGATCCTAGAATTTTTTGCATTGAAACATAAAGTTTGATTTTTCTTAATTTTTAAATGTAGAGATTAAGGGGTTTGATTTTGTTTTTAAAAGTTTATTTGGAAAAAAGTTAGAAAAAAACCTTTTTTTTTTCAAAAGGTAAGAACTTTTGTATCACAAATGAAATTGTTATGTTATAGTTTGATGTGGTATGGAATTTGACTTTTGGATCTCAGCCTAATCGGTTCTTTATTTCGAGAAAATTATTTTTAAAATTGATGTTTTTTTACATTTTGAGAATTGTAAGGCATTTATGTTTTTTAATTACAAAACTTGAATGAAATATTGGCATATATGACTGACTATGATCAAGCTTGGAACTTTAAGAATCGTTTAGTAGAAAACAATCTCTCCCTGCACTTTACTAATGACTAAGGCCTTGTTTGGTATCTCTATTTAACGTCTATTAGAAATATCTGTAGATATTTTTCTCTCTCGTGATTGTTCGGCAAAACTCCTTTTGGCCAAATTGTCTGTAGACGATGATGAACAATAGACCAAAAATGTCTATTTCTCACAGGAGCTTGGGAGCTCCTGTGAGAAACAGTAAACGTCTATAGACATTTATCTT
>JAYMSZ010003774.1:0-10188 GCA_036897665.1 Pelargonium citronellum | reverse complement strand
GATATTAGAGGATTGTTTAATATACCCTTTATTTTATATTTTAATGGGGGCCAATTTTTCATGGGCCACACTTCCATTATTATCTTTTTATCCTTATTTGTGTTAAAGCCCAATTTAAACATGACTTGTTTTTTAACATAAGCCCAATTTCTTTTATATTTCCCATAAGTCAGTAAACTGCACAATCCATTGTAACCGGTCATCATTTTACACCTGCTAATCCCAAATTTGACTGGGTTTGACTTCAGAACTGGGTTAGCAGGGAACTAGACCGGTGGACTTGCCGGGTACCGGCGCAACCGTCTTGTCGATCTTTAAAACACTGGTTTTATGTGGCGATGTAATATGTGTTTTAGTTGTTAAAATGTCAGTTTTGTTGTGATTTGATTTACGTACAATATGCAGTTTATTTTAAATTTTGTGAGCTCATTTGATGAATCTCCATGTCATTGTAATGTCTTTTCGGTTTTGTTCATGTTTGATCCTTGATTGGAAGAACAAATTTTCTTTACTGAGTTACCGATGGTTCATGATGCTCAATTTTGTTTAAATAACAGCTTTATTCCTTTATAAAGTAGTTGACGAAAATTTTACCCCGTGGTAAACCCAGCCAAAGACGGACTAGGATAAGGATAGAAATCGCCCACAAGGACGGGATTCGCCCCACCATGAGATCATCCCTAGGCTGATTCAAATTTTACCCGGCCAAAGACGGATTAGGATAAGGATAGAAATCACCCACGAGGACGGGGATTCTCCCCACCATGTGATCATCCCTAGGCTAACTCAAATGTGTCATGCATTAACTCTTCTGGTCAATAGTTCCCATGCCAACATACCAACCCTCCCTTTCAACCAACACTTGTTTTGGCACATAAAACTCAATCCACCATGAAAAGCACAAAAGTCAATTATGGTGAAACAACTTTCAAGGATGTGAATGGTAATTTTGATAGTGATAAATGAGGGATGCTATTGGGATATCTCTCTCCTTCAAGAAAGCTTTTGTTGTTGCAAGATTTTGCTCCTGCAACTTTCACATCCTGACATACCCAAAACCACCAAAAACTCATGCAACAAAATATTTTACCAAAAACAACTGCAAAAAGAAAGGATATGAGCTTCTTAGTTGGCAGCTCTACAAACGAGGTCAGTAGAGAAATCAAACAAGCTCCAAGTAATTAGCAAAACCCGAACTAACAGAACGAATTTTTTTCATTCAAACACTGATAGAGATTAGTTGACTATATCGACTCCACATAATGGTCTGTGCTCGGTTTGAGGGAACAATAATTATATCTAGCAACAGTCAATCTTAAATCAAATCATCACCAACCAAAGTAAACTGTCATTTGAATGTTACATGTACTATTTCTTTTCAATTCAGTATCAACTAAAATGCAATTATTCCATCAACTACAATCCAAATAGAAGTATGAAATACAACAAAAAGAAAAAAAAAAAGAGGCGTTAAATGCAAATCGACCGACCCCCCACCCCCCAATAAAACAAAATGAAAGGCAATGAACAGAGCATGATGCTTCCTTGAGAGTAACTAACAACTAAACATTACGACTTCTCCTTTTTCTTTATGTCATAAAGAACACAAATGTCTGCAGCAGTCTTCATCTGAAATCAGTTTTAAACATATAGATCACATAAGTAATTGACATATAGCTTACAAGAGATTGGCCAATCTTGTACATAACCAAATATTCATAAATTATACATCGGCACTATCTTGAAAATTTTTAGTTGATTTAAATTAATGAGCAGGAACGTTCAAAAAAAAATTAATGAGCAGGAAAACATCATACAAGGAATTTTCGTTTCAAGATTTAAACATTCCTCAATAGACCCTTTTAGTTATTTCTAGTTGACCTAGCGCATAAAACAGAGCTTACAACCGCACGTCGGTTCTTTGGCAGCTGTTCTCATACCCATAGTTGGCATGAAAAATGTAAGATAACAAATCATTCTCAGTTGACTTTTCATATCCAATCCCATGCTAACAATTCAATTTCATCAGAACACTAAAGCTCTAGCATTGATTTAAGTACTCCACTACTCCGTTGTCAGTCCTCAATCATTACTTGGAACTTCAGAATTAAGAGCCTGTTTGGAAAAGGAAAGGGATGGGACCCAGATCGGGCGACCTAAAAAATGTTTCTTTATCCGTACAAGTTCTGAGTGGTATAGGGAACAGTAGACAAACTACCTATCTCCCTTTGGACCCTCCCACATTTCCAGTCCTCCCAATCTGAAGTTTTTAAGCGGAATAAAATGATCTTTATTGAAAATTTGTACTGCCAATACCAGTCATTCAAACTTATGGTATGGTTCCAATACTACCCATTGAGTGCAATCTCTCTCCAGGGATATAATAGTAAAAATCAATCCATGGCTTTATCTCTTCCCTAATCAATCTTGACCAAACAGATTTTTTTATTAAATGGAGGAATAGTTGTAACCCTTTATTGCCCTTTCTTCTCCTTCCCATCTGTGATATTCTCCCTTCTACACTCCCATTCCATCCTACCCAAACAGATTGTCTAATATGTAATAAATCCAACAAAAAGTCCATGTAATTCAATATTAAAAAATGCAACCAAATGGTCATATCAAGCATGTATACAAAATTGAGGTTTGAATGGGGAAATAAGGCTTGCTTTCTAATGATCTATTTGAAACAAGGTGTAATATACCCTCACAAACACTACTACACAAATGGAGGTCATTCCACAATATATAACAAAATTGCACTGCAAATGTGAAATGCCTATGGTCAACAGACTTACAATCAAACAAGTAGACATAACTACATACACCAAAATTAGGTTAAATAGGATAAATGGGGTGTTCGATAAGGTCACAACCTTCAGATAATTGGAAACCTGACAACTTAAATGCTTAACTACATAAGTAGGCATCATTTATTTCTTGATACCTAGCATTACTTCTTTATAGTCACCAAGATACTAGGAAAATAAAAGGTGGGTGCACAATGGTACAAGTGCTCACCTGTATAACATTAACAAGCTGCTTGATTGCCCATCCAAATAAACTTAAGGCAATTAGAAAAGAAAGTGGTGAACCCCATTTTACAGAACTTGTGAAAACCTGAAGGAGAAATCTATTAGAAACCAAAATTATTGATATACCCTATCCAAATTCCAGAAGATATAATGCAAGCAACAAAATGCGTACTTACCTCTATCACACCTTCAGTTTGACTGTCCGCAAGAAGAAATAGGATTATGTAAAGAACCTGCCAACCTGAAAGAGTCAAAATAACAAGAGAAACGAAACTACGTAAGAACAGTAGCTGAACAAGATAGTAGTTACCTCACACGCCACGCAACAGTAAGCCATAAACATCCGGTTTCCATAGTATAACTTGAAAAGCCAACTGGTACTGTCTTTTACATCTTTATGGCTACCTTTGCCTAACAAGAAAGTACTGCAATTGAAGTATTAAATAAAGACTCAGCAGAAGTAATTCTTTTACACGTAGAATTTCAAAATCCATACACTGCACAAACAACTGTAAAGTTACACCATAAAATGGGAAGGAGGGGCAGTTACCTGTACATTTGGAGCCAGTGGCTGGCTATATCTAACGCGAGCAATGACAAGAAAATCAAGCCAGGCCTGCATAAATATCCCACAACGATCCTTGGTTATGCGTCTCTCACTCTAGCAATATCATGAACATCTCAACACTGATAGAAATTTCTTACCTGTATACTTGTGAGAGAATTACCAGAAGACAAGCAGTGCTAATCCTGATAACAAAAACTTATGAATAAATGTGATAAAAATAAGTATCATTATGTATGTTGACAAATATTAAACTAAAATCAGTACATTTTTTTGTTAAGAGAAGTGCTAACAGTGAGGATCACCTGTCAGTTACCATGTCCAAAACAGCTCCGAAGGTTGAAACTGAACAAGAAGAAAAACACAAGTCAAATGTAACAGTAATACCATATGTATTTCTGTCTGTACAGTATCACTCTACACTCATAACTTAGAGTTACATCCTTGTAGCACAAAATATAACTTAAAAAAAAAAAAAAGTATTAACAGTTTAACACTCACTCTTAGATACAACACAAGTAAGAAGAAATATCATTTTAGTAATATATTAAGGTTCTCTGACTCAAACACGAGATTAAGATCTCTAAAATGAAAAGGTCCATATTTGGTTAACAATAAAACACTGATATCCAAAACTGGTAAGTCAAACAAATATTGTTCTAAGGATGCCAAAAAAAGCAAGACGTTGTTGGACTAATGAAAATAGAGAGGACACTGAACAGGACAGAGAATTCACAATTATGACTGGATTGGTCATTCATAAATAGCATATGTACCTAACTTCACAAACTTAGACACATGTTCAATTTGCATATTGACAATTAAAAATAAAATAGCAAACCTTGGTTGAACTTGCGAGCACACCAACCATCAATTCCATCACATACAAAGCTGAAACCACAAATATAAAAAGAATTACACTCCAAGACTCCATCCACCAAGCTCGGAACTAAATCAAACTCTAAAAGCACCAATCACTACCTTATGAAATAGAGTACACAGAAAAGCTTCTTGTCAGAAGTGCATTTGGCAAAGGCAACACAATTCATGAGAACTCTAATGTAACCTGCACTTAAAAGTTACAAGCACAAACGTACACAATAAAATCAACCATAGCTTTAACAGTTCAAACAAGTGAGATTCAACTCCAAAAGGCAACAAAAGCAAGATTTACCAACGATGTTGGGAATGTAGAGATACACAGACAACATAGACTGCCTTGGCTTCGACTTATTCGCCATTTAAGCTATTCTCAACCAATCAAATCCCAAAAAAATCAAGGAACCTCCTGAAATAGATTGAATTTTCAGTGAGTCAACCAAAATTAAGTATAAGAAGTCAGATGCAGAATCGAGGTGATGAACAAACCCTAGGAGGCAATCAAAAGGAGAAGAGATTGTGTTGTTGAGAGTAGCAGTGGAACCAGATCAGTTGAGGGCACAGAAGGTCGCGATTGGGGACGAAGCAAGATCTGGATGATGCAGAGAGAAGCTAAGAGCAGAGCGAGATTGGAAGAGAAGGAACCTGAAAGAAGAGCAACCGCAGTAAAAGAAGTAACCGCAGTAGCCTCCTCGACGAATGCAAGACCATCACTCTCAACCGAGTCTCGTCTTATTGAAATCTCCAATCTGCTCTTTTCTTCTTCGCCACTTTTACATTTTTTTTCATTTTTAAATTGGTTTATTTGCAAAACAACCCCGCCAATTGGGAGTCATTATCAATCTAATCCTAAACTAATACAATTTTCACTTTCAAGTCACCCAAGTATTTTACCATCATGTACTTGACACCTTCTGCACATGGATACCCTCTCGTTACATGTATCTAACCTGAACTTTTCAGAGTCAATTTTTAGGCTTCTGAGTTAGGATTTTGCTACTGAAAATCGCCGGTTTGAGTTCTTGTTTGGTTGAAATTAGGCTTGCGAGTAAGAATTTTGGTAGGGTTTGGATTTTGGTTGAGTTTTGCTTTCTAGATTTCACTACAAATTAAACTCTAGAAAGTTTATGGTAGCCACAAGTAACGAAAAATAGTTTAGTGCATCCAGATGCTAAAAGTGTCAAGTACAGAATAAATACGTGTAATTTCTCCTTCAACTTTAGGATGATTTTGCTTTTACATTTTTTAGTTTTTTTTTTTTTTTTGAGAGAACATATTCCTTACTTGTAAATCACTTTGAACCTTTGCTTTACATCAATCAATACCTTCATTTTAAAATTTGGAAAACTTACCAAAGGAATTGAGTTTTTTTTCTTCTTTTGTTATGGATTAGCGAGTGTTTGGAATAAGTTATAATAAGGTCAAATTACTAATTATAGCTTATAATCGAAATTAATCACAATCATCATCTATAATTTAGGGAAGAAAAGTTGGGTTCAACTTATCATTTTCTTTAACTTCAATCATAAAAACAAGAATTTGATTTGACCAATAAAAAAATCATAGTTCTATAAACAGATGATCTTCACTCAGTAAAAATTTGTAACCCACATATACATAAGTCAAGAAATACAAGTATGCTCTACTTAAATGAGGATCGTGGCGGACGGCCGTAAGAAAGGTTTTTATGCAAATAGTAAAGATAAGGACATGATGAATAAATCTCATAGTCCGAAGCACGCATATATATATATATATAACACATGCCAAATTAATGGGAATCGTTTGAAATTTTCTTGAGAGTGAGTGTGCTTCAATATCCTTAAAATGAGATTGAAAGTAAAAAAATGGAGAAGTAGGAAAATCACAAAAAAAAGGTAGTATAGAAAGTGTTAATATCATTCACACCCCTACACATATATAAAAACTCCATATTCCCCGTTCTCAACTTCTCGCCCCACATATAAAACACTCTTCTTCCTCGTCGTCATCTTGCACAATGAGAAGATTTCATTCTCATCCTTATTTATGTTCTTGTTCTCGTTTTTGTCTAATTTTACGCAGGAGAAAATAAACTTACACAAACATTCAAAATGTATAAAGATAAAATCTTTGTTCTACAACTCGAATCATGTTCTTAAAATGGTCTTTTGAAAAAAAAACATCTTAAATTTTAAACCTTATTTTACTTACAATATATAAACATGCAACACATGATATTTTTAATTAACTATAGTCATAGAAATATAAAGTAAATAGCTAACAAAAAAGGTGAATACAATAACTCAATAAGTATTAGCGTGACACAAACATAACATACATAATCAAACATAAGAAAATTCACCCAACATAAAAATAGAAATTTAAAAAGTCTCACAAACACAGCATAAAAAAAATTAAACCAAAATATATTAACTGAATTTATATTAAACTAGTAAAAGTACCCGTGCGTTGCCACGGGATTATACATATCTTTTATACTATAGAATATATTGATAATATTTTTTATAATGATTTCAAATAGATTGATCCAACTTATTTAAATCACATTTGATTCTCATTCATAATATAAATTTTTTTTAGAAATCATTGAGATATTCATTGAACATGTGTTTGAATATATGAAAAACCATGTTTTTGAGTTTAGGTAAAAAAAATGATTAATGATATAGTAAAAATATTGTATTTTTAAGTTCAAAATATCATGTTTTAGTTCAAAATTATATCATATTTCGATAAATGTTTACCTAATTCAAGATTCAAATAATCATTTTATATTTTATTCACTTGGATTTAAAAAATTATTCGCTTAGAAGTAAACAAAAAATAATAGAAGATACAAATTGTTATATAAAAAATTTATGTCCCACATTGGAAAGATATGAAAAACATGGAGTTGATAGTTAGTATATAAAGTTGTGAAAATGTCCCACATCGGAAAAGTGAAGAAACCATTGATGAAAAAATCACTAATTAAATTCGTGACCCAATAGCTGTGAAGAAATTAGGGTTTTTTTGCTCTACAAAAAATACAGAAATAAAAAAATATATATATATAAATACAGATATTTTTTGTAATATTAGAAATAAGAAATTGAATATAAAACGACGCCGGAGCTGATCTGGAATGATGGTGACGTCACCAATTGACGACCATTGTAATTCACGTGACTTTTGACTTAGGCTTTGTAATTACTGAAAAGCCCCTTACACTAAACAAAAGAAGTTGAGTCTTTGGATTAATTTTTAAATTTCAGTTACATGATTTATATAAATTTAATTTTTGTTTTTACCTTTTAAGTGTTTGATACTATTTTTCTTTACTTTCAATATTAATATCACATTATAATTAGTGTGTTTGATAGCACGGTCTAGAACGAATCATACGTATCAATCTGAACTGTACATGGTGTATAATGAATTTAATCTTTCACTAAAGAGAAATTATCGTGAAAGTTGCGCAGTTTAATCATGATACATACATTTTTCTCTGTTAGTTTAGCGATTTATAGATTATTATGATATATATTCATTCAAATGTAGCTATCTTGTGTAATTTAACGTGATGATGTGCTGAACCCATGTAGCATCGCGTCTCATTTTCTATGTTAATCATAACCATTTAATTTCACAAATTAAACAAAATTTGTAACATGATTTTAAATTTTGCAATCCTATATGTGGATGGTTGCATATACTTGTTCCTTCCACAAATTTATCACATGCACACATTGCCATAGCTAGGATTTTTCATTTATTTTTAAATATGCTAGGATTTTCTTTAGATGTTTGAAAATCACACTTGTTTCTTGTGTTGAAGATGTTGAATTTTGCTCCCTAGGGGGTGGCACAATGGTCAAGACACACATCTGCACGTAGAATGTCGTGGGTTCAAATCTCATTGCGTCGGGTGGGGTAGATTTCGGGTTAAAAGTAGAGAGTTACCCCTGTTGTATAGCTCAATTTTATTTTTAAAAATGTTGAATTTAAGGTTTATGTCTTTATTACCCTTATGGCCCAATTCATTTACCCATATTTGGGTCTTGTTCTTCATGGATCATTCTTAAATTAGCCCATACTTATGGGCCAGCATTTGAAAGCTCTTTTTCTTCTTCTAATCTTACATAAGTAAATCTTCTTAGAAGTTCAACTCTCATTGAGTCGAGTAGAGAGAGAAAATGTTCTTTACTCAACATGGCATTTCCTTAACTCACAATAAAGTTAACTTCATCAATTACACTATTTAACGTTTAGTTTTAAAATTCTGAAATGATAACGAGGTCCAACAACGGCAATCAAAACGAACATTACATTTCAAAGTCATTCTCCTAACTAAAAAGTTATAATCACTACATCAAGTATAAAAACATTGTTGCCATCCTCATTTTTATATTATCATTTTTGTAAAGAAATAATAATTCGATAAATACAATTTTGCATAGTCAACAATATATCACATTAAATAGATGGTCAACTAAAAAATACAATAAATCCACTTATTAAGAAGTGCCAAACCACCTATACTAAGATTTTACCACCCAAACCATTTTTTTTATATTTTATTTCGATGTTTTTACTCGTTCATATATAATGTTTTTACTCGTTCTTAAATGTTATTTTAATTTAATCACACAATGCAACTACTTTTGTACTAACAAAAAGTAAAGCAACAACTAAAGTGAGACTCGGATTCCTCATTATTTACCTTTTAATTAAATATCAGCAACTTCAAATTTTTGGTGATGCAATTCCTATTAGAAATGATTACGATTGATGCTAGTTTATGAAAAAATGTAATTCTTCAATAATACAAATAAGTATTGAACATAAATTTTAAAAAAAAACATTGAAGTTGCGTAGTGTATATATGCAATTCATATTTCAAACCTTATCGCAAATAAAATCTACCAACAAATGGAAAATAAAAAGACCAACACACCATCAAAAATACAAAATTGTGGCAATAACTGAATAGCCATTTCACTATTTTGACAATCAAGTTTAACTCATTTCGAGATAAAAAAACACTCCAATTTTATATCACTTGGTGATTAAAATATTGGGTTTGGGATAATAAAAAAAAATGATTGGCAAAACTTATACTTCTAACTTAACATCACAACCAAAACTTTTATCTTTTTGACCATTTTGTATAAATCCATGCAATTTCATTAATTTTAGAACTAGTTCATTGAAACATAAAGGTTGGTAAGCCTAAGATCATACCTACTACTTCCACACAAGATCATAGTTTGACCATTGATTCATTTTATATTATCATTAGAATAGGTTAGCTAGCATTAGTGAAAATAATTTATTATTATCATAACTTGATGCATGTGATGACTTGTCATTATTGTAAAATCTAATCTAATCTAATATATACATATATATTAAAGAGGGGTCCATATTTAGATATGTAACATGTATCACTCTTTTTTTTTTTGAGGAAAACATGTATCACTCTTAATTTCTCAATTGAGTATTCAATTGGGTGACATGTGCCACTTATTTCTGATTTAAATTATTTTAAATAAATATATTAAATATCAAAATTAAAACAATTTTAATAGATAATTATGCATTTCAAATTTAATCTAGATAACTGATTTTCATTTCAATCAATTTTATTGATAATAGAGTTTATTTTAAAAAATATTAATGACAAAGTTTGAAGAGTTTATATGAAATATAATATAAAGTAATTTT
>JAYMSZ010003773.1:0-10189 GCA_036897665.1 Pelargonium citronellum | reverse complement strand
TTTTATTATATAATTGGAGGGCAATGTGCAGTTAAATTGAAATTGTATAATGGTACTTATTTTGAAACAAATTTTTCATTTAATTGCTTTTCTTGTTGGCAAAATAAGTGAGTGTTCATTAATTTCCTTTTATTATATAATTGGAGGGCAATGTGCAGTTAAATTGAAATTGTATAATGGTACTTATTTTGAAACAAATTTTTCCTTCTATAACGTAAATATATGGAAACGAATATAGGTGTCTGCTTACAATCTTTCCTTTATTTCTCATGTCTCCTATTAAGTTTTTTTCTTGCTTACTACTTCAAGCTTATATATAGGTTCTTGCATTGGTTACACTTGTAGTTGTTGGTGCGACATAGTTTGTTTGTCATTTGTTTTGAAGGTGCGGTTAGTCTTTAGTGTCAGGTATTTGCACAAGTTTTTCTTCCCTTTTCTTTGTTGGTTTGTCATGTTTGTTTCCATTAAGTATCTGGATTTATGGTTTACAAATCTGCTGGCTATATATATATACATCACTACCAACTAGTATCTGTAACATAAAGTCTTCTAGTAGTTGTCTTGTTGAGAATAGTGTAGTTTATCACACATTTAAACTATGGTGAACAGTGGGAACTGATAATGTTTGTTTGCTCATGTGTTGCTTTGGAATGGTAAAATTTGCATAGTATTGTGCTCTTTTGACTGATTTTGCATAGTATTGTTCTGTTTTGACTTATGTTGCACTGTATTGAAATGTATTTTATTGAGTGTTGGGCTCTTTGTATATGCTTTGTTGGGATGAACTACGTGGACTTTGATCCTCATTCAACGGGGTACGTAGGCTGCCCAAGTATTAGTTGGGCTCAAGTCCAATTTCTAATTTCCCAACTTATTTCCAAGTTGTATTGCTTATGTTATGTAAGTTGAACAGAACAGACAAGGCTTGTGTCAAATTTGATATTGTTGCAGTAAATGTTGTTTGTGCTATGCTGGCTGTTGGAGGATTTCTGGATGAAAAGTTATGTTTTTGCTATGATTTGATGCTCATAAATATGAGGACATGTTTTGGAATGAAGAAATCTGGGTCAATGTTTCTTGCCAATTGTACATGTGGCCTCTTTTTGGTAGTTGGAAAAGTCATGGGGTCAACGTTATGTTTTGAGCACTCCATATTGTCAAGCCACCGAGCCACCGAAGAGTGATCTTGTTCACTAATTAGTAACTTGTAATTGGTTTGCTCGCACCTTTCCTCTGCACACTTTTAGGGTCTCATATCTAGCAAGAAGTCGTCGACTGTCCATCTCTGCCATTAGCAGGAATTTCTTCTGAATCCTATCCCCTACTGTGATTCTCCTTTATCATTAGCTTTGTATACGATACACGAGACATTTATAATTATAGCTATATCAAGCTATGAGTAGTATTCGATTGGAAAATCATATTGAAGGGGGTGTCAAGAATATCTTGAATTTGGAAGGAAGGATGATCTTTCTTTCTTACATCCCTTTGAGTGTGAAAATCTGGTAAGATAAATTGGTAAGAACTTTTAAATCTAAGGATAAGTTGATCGAGGACCTGGTCTTAACAAGCTGCTAGACAAGCTCTGTTAATGCGGAGGCGCTTGTGGCTGAGTTATGGAACAAGCTCCTTGTGCTGAGGGAATTCTCAAGTTACAATTTCTCAAATCATAAGCGATAAAGTAGGCAAAGCACACCTTTGTACAAAGTGGTAAGTTATTTTTCCTGTTTAGAGGAGTAAAATCCTTGACTTTGATATGGGGTATTCACTAGGAAGATTTGTGGGCATGTAGAATTCCAGAGATAGTTACTTGACTTGTTATGGTGCCCAGCTAGTGAAGAGTATTCTGTTTCTGGACAATTTGTAGAACATGCATGGTGGGGTTTGAATGGGTTAGAGGCGTTTTTCATTTGTTTTCCATTGCGAAAGAAAGCATGCTTCCAGTGTTACCATTAGGATGTCTTCGGGATATATGGAGAGTGTGAGAGAAGACAATATGTTTCTCTTTATTTTTTGCTGGCCAGTTGTTGGAGTATATGGGAACACAGATGAAGATGTCACTGAACGGATGCTGAACTGCGAGGAATTGGGTATCCTTTGCCTCCTCGTTTCCTGTTGAGGCTGAGGCCAAAGCTTTCCAATATGGCATGTTGTTTTGATTTCGCAATAATTGTGGAATGCTACTATCATTACTGATTCTTCTCAACTTTACAAGTGGTGGAAGACAGTTTTTGTGTATGATTTTTTTCAATAAAAAATAATCTAAACAGGCTGCGGTTAGTCATATCATTTACCAGCTATCTTATGTAGAAATGGATTTATTAGCTCACCAAGTTAGCTCTAAGCAGGTATGATTTTCTAACATGCTGTGGGATAATTCTAAGCAGTCTGGTCTGACATTGTTTGCATTTGCAGTATTTTATGAGTTACTATAATTAGTATTTTAATCTTTTGCAATCAGTCTTTTGGGCAGCTGTTCATTTATTGTAATTATGTAAAACGTGTACATTCTAACTAACTTTTCTATCTGACATCTTTATTCACATTTTCTAGTTATTTTTCTGTTTGTCTGCTATGTCTCTGTTCAATTGTAAGATTCATAATTTCATGTCCAAATGATTTTCACTTATAGGAAGAGTACTCCATTTGAAAGGGAGTGTGCATATAGGTCCAATTCATAATTGTCAAATTAGGTTGATATTTGTTTAAGTACATTTCTAATTTCTTTTTCTTTCTTTTACTATTGATATTAGCCAAATTTGCTAATGATTTTATTTGAGTAAAATTGTATAGTTAAGGAATCAAATTAGATAGAATGACGTGACATATATGCCCCTGAATTTTATATATAAATAAATTTTGGATATTATGCCATGTCAAGCTAATATGACTGATTGGACTAATTTGTAATGAAATAGCAAAACCAAATTGGTACAAAAATTAACGTAACAAAATGAGCAGTTGAGAAACAAAAATGTATCCCTTGGAATAGTATTTATGATGTTGAACAGATGTAGTTTATTACAAATTTGATATTGTTGCAGTAAATGTTTTGTGTGTTTTTGAAAGGATACTTTTATTATGGCTGGTGGAGGATTTCTGTATCAAACATATGAGGACATCAGGGTCAGAGTTTCTTTCCAATTGTACAAAGTTAGTATACGAGTAATGCTATATGTCCCAAATTTTGTACAAAAATATTTGTATAAAATGAAGTGTCAAACAATGAGAGATGCGGCATCATTTAAATTATTGATGAGTTGGCACGTCATGTGTACATCATGTCTTATGAACAGGACGTTTTGTACCAGAAATTATAGGAGGGTGGTGCTATCATATAGGTTAGGTTTTTATTATTTAAATTTATTTATTAATCAAAAAATATGAAATAAATGCATGCCACATGGAAGTCATTTTGTACTGAAAATTTTGTACCAAATTTGGGACAAATAGCATTTTTCGTTAGTATATAGCCATGCCTAAAATGTAGCCCTTGATTATTTTGCTTGTTCCTGCCCAGGTCTTTCCCTTAAGTTTGGGTGCTACTCCATACTGTCAAGAATTGAAGCTTACACTTGTTCACTGATTATTTATTTAAATAATTTTTTCCTTATGTGTCTTTTAGTGTGGCTCAAATGGGGACAATGTTGTTACGTACTCCATGTAAACAAAAATAGCCAACTCTACAACCACTATATGTTACTACTGACCAATCCACTACTCATATCCACAGCTTCAATCCGTCTGCTGGTCTATTCAGGTAAGTTTCATCGTACTCCGTTTTGGTTCTCAAATCTGTATATTCTGTTTCTGGAATGGATTGCTTGGTTGGTTTTGGGGGATTTGGGATGCTATGTAATTAGGTTTTGATTTTGATTTTCTGAGGCTGTAAGTATGGGGACATGGTCTTGATGGGACTCTTGCGAAGATGAAGACCCGAGAGAAGAAATTTAAGCCAATTGCTTGTCATGTGAATTCTGTGCACCATCTTCAGGATCCTGTAACCTATCCTTGGCAATGGTCTTGGAAAGATGTGTCCACTAAGGTTCAGAACATGAGGCACCAGTACTTGCTTGTTAAGCAGAAGATCAAGAAGCCTCCCGAGTTGCCCGATGGTTCGGGTGGTGGGGATGAGTTTGATTGGTTGGAGGGGCTCACACATTGGTCCAATTTCTTGAGGTATAAAGAGGTTTTTGGGGATGTGGTGATTGTGTATAATAACGGGAGTGATCTGTGCAGCCAGTGAGGATCGGGAACATGGGGGAGGGTTTGTAGGGGGTAGTGGGGGGATGGGGATTGAGTTTAGCCAAATGGGTCATTCCGGGTCTGCTGCGGGGATTGATGGAGATGAGAATGGGGTGTTGGCGTTGGGGTTTGACTATGATGGTGAAGAAGGGGAGGAGAATTATAATGGTAATGATCGAATCAAGGATGATGCCGATGATGGTTTTGTGTATGAAGAAGTGGAGACAAATGGGGGTAATTTGAGGAAGAAGAGGAAGGTTTTGAAGGGTTTGGAGAAGAAAGCTTGGGGGTTTCTTGCTAACCAGTTAGGGCAGTTGAGGGAAATGGAATCTCGTTTTGAGCAACGGGAAGCGGAGAGAGAGCGGGAGAGGCAGAGGAGGGAGAGTCATCGAATGGAGCTTGAGCAAGAGTGGGATAAGAAGTTAGAAGAGAGGGAAAAGGAGAGGGAAGAGAGGGAGAAGGCTAGGGAGAAACTGAGGAGGCAGAGCATTAGGCAGTGGGAGGATATGGAGAAGGAGATTGAGGAGAGGGAAAGACGAAGAGAGGAAGACTTGATTCAGGAGAGGTTATGGGAGGAGAGGATGAATAGGAGGAGATCAGAATCGAAGAAGAGGATTGATGCGATGTTGAGTCAGCATCGAGAAGAAATGGATCAGATGCAGAATCGGATTCTTCACGAGCAACAAAATCTTACTAACCATTTGTTAGGGGTTGTCTCTCAGTGGACTGGTCATCCAACTGGGCTTGCTGATCATACAAGTGCTACCAACCATTATCTTTCACAAATGATGCAGAATTTGCATCATGTGACTGGTATGGTTCATGGTGACACTAGGGTTGAGGAAGACAATCAAGATGACCAATTCATTGTTGATGGATAACTTGTCATTATAAAGCTTGGCTTACTATAGTAAAACTGAAGCAGTGTACAAGAACGTTTTCAATGGTGGCATGAAGTGTAAAGGTCAGAGAATTATTTATTGCATTTCACAGTGTACCTTTTTTTTTATATATGCTTGTATATTTATCTCTTTAGTTTGAGTTCTGAGCAATAAAATGATTGAGTTATCTACTTGAAATTTTGATGTAACTATCTCATTATGGATATAAACTATAAGTCTCATTGTGGCGACATATATTTTCTTTTCATAGGCGATTGCCACCACTATCACGGGGATTGAATATATGTACACCAAAAACACACCTTCCCTATGAAATGAAAAACAGAAACAATGTCTTAAAAATGGGCTGGAAGGGTCAAACCAGTCTAGCCAGCCAGAGCGAAAACAAATTCATGTCATCATTTTCTCTTCTTCTTTTTTTTTTTTTTTTTAAGTATACCCGGTCTTGGCTTTCGGTCCAGTCTGGTTCTAAAGACATAACATAACAGTATGTGTTGAACCGTCGATAACAAGTTCCAATCAAAACCCTATTTAGTTGTTTTCACTTAGCTGAATCTAAAAGCATCCATGCAATGCAAGTGATTATTTGGGGCATAGACTTCCTTGAATTATAACGAGGCATTCTGTTCTTCTAGACGCCTTTGTTGCTGTTTAAAAGTGGACTGGGTTAAAGTAGCACAATTTCACCTCCCTTGTCATTGCATATCTTACAATCATATACCATAGAGGAGCGGGATTGGAAATTTTCAAACTGTCTAAACACTCTGCATGAATTTAACCCATTTTCTGAAGTTATCAGCATAAAACTTAGAGAGCATAATAAAAAAACTGTACCATGTATAAGCATGTTGCTAGAGTTAATAAATGGTTTTGGTGTCTCTTTGTACGTGAACTCAAGTTAATGCTGGTTAGTGATGAGCTTTGTGCTCATATCTACCTGTCAAGGTCAGTTCTTTTTGTTTTGATTAATGAATTAAATCTTGCAAGCCAATTCTGCTGCCTTGTTGTGACAAATTTAGTCAGTCTACATGTTTTAGTTTTCATAGACAATATGTCCAGTAGATGTCTTTGTAGCAGGCAGCTTGACCACTTCTCTGTAGTCTTTTTTAAACTGTCAAGCATTTCCATATGATTACTTCATCTCCTTAATATGCTCTTAGAAAATTAGAAATGGATGGCATATCAAATATGACCATTCATCATTTCATCATTGATGGTATAATTGAACATCTGAACTTCCAAAGGTGCTAAAATCTAATGAGTTTGGTAAATGCTACCAGTGGTAATGTGCTTTCATGTGCTACTCAAAGTGGGATCTATTGACATTCTAGCATGGTCATTTTCGCTTTGTTGGTCATTGATATATGCCTTGGCGGCTTTATCGTGCAGTAATTAACACTGTTTAGTTACTCTCGTTTTCCTTCTTTCCAAAGACGTATCTCCATTCTGAAACCATAACAAATCACCTTAGAGGCTGAGATCTGCACATACACTCTTGAAAGTTCTCAAAAACATTTATTCCATTCTTGTGGGAGAAGCTGTTGCTCTGTTCCCATCAGATTACAAAACTAATTACTTTCTTGGCTGTGGTGCATGTCTCTTTCACCTGATTTTGTTTCTTGTGGATCTCTTGGGCTCCATACTCCATAGTTTCATGGTATATAACTACTCATGAGATAACCTATGATGTTTAAAGACTTTTTCCAAGTAAATGGGTTATCATCCATAGGGGCAGAGCTACCTTGCGACTGTTGAGAAAAGGACTTCCACATTTTTAGTTGAGCTGTTCCTCTACACACGTGAAGTTAATTAGTGATCTGTCTTAACTCACATACCTGTACATTCCAAGGAAACCTTGTAGGAATTCTTTTTTAGGAAAAAAAAAAAGGTATATTATTTTTGCTATCTTACCGAATTCTAATTATATAAAGTATTATAAACTGTAAGGCTGCATTTGATTGTGGATATCGATAGATTAGAGTTTGACGTTATGAAACTCAACTGTAATCTTTTCTGTCATACTTCTAGAGTGACTGATTTATGGATTTCATTGTATTAACTGCCTTATTTACTCTATCATATGTTATGTTCCAATATCTTCTTCTCTGCCATAGTTATATAACTCATTCGTGGTAAAATCAGTTTTATGTCCTTTCCTTTGTTGTGCTGTCGCTTTATTATGAGGATGAGAATTTCCTCTTTTTTTCATTTGGAAGGGAGGGAATGAAAATGCTGGTTCCTAATTTTCGAATACTAGTCTGATATTTGTTGATCAGATGATGAGTTGGTTAGGTTAGGGGTGTGTTGTAGATTATTTTTGGTGGAAACTATTCAGTTCTTTTGGCTAACATATGCAACCCAGTGCAAGTCTCTCTGCATTGCAGCTAGCAGCTAGCAGCAGCAAGAAGAATGGAACATGGACTTAATTTTACAGGGGAAAATCAAATCCATCAACTTCTCTTCCAGATTCCGGTTCTTCGACTGACTGGTAAACCCATCCTTCACCTTCATCATCAGTCAATTGTGCACATTACAAAATTATGTTTCATGTTTCGGATTAGGAAGTTGATATGCGTACTTTATGACCAAAAGGTACATATGTACAATTATGATATGCATGTCTCGCTGATCTATTCATTTGCAGAATATGATAATGTTTTTTTTATATATAAGCAGCAGGACAGCAAGCCTACATAAACCAGTGTTTCTCATCTCTTAATGGAGGCGTCACCCGAGTTAGTTGTTAGTTTCCCTTAAACCCATAAATCCCACCCCATACTGTCGGCAAAGAGGCTCGAACCTGAGACCTCAATGGAAATCGAATATGATAATGTTTTTTGTACCAAGAACTATGTTTTCTGTGGAGAGATTGTAGAGTACAAACTCTGCCCAAGAAAGGGTCCACAAGTAATTCATTGTATGAGGCAACACAACAAATTCAACCTCCAAAAGGATATGGAAAGATGATGACATACCATTGTTTTGTGCACAGATAATTAAGCAAATAAAATAGGGGTAATTACATATGGACCCCTTATGGTAAGCTTCAATTTCAGTTGGCACCCCTGAATTAAGTTTTGTAACTTTTGGATACCCTGTTTTATTCTGAGTTGTTTTCGTCTATGATTCCGTCAGTTAGTTGCCTAAAAGACTAAAATACCCCTACCATCTAATTTAGCAAAAAAAAACCCTAATTCCCAAAACTCACCATTTTTCTCAGCCGCTCCACCTTCCTCCCACGCACGGCAACGATACCGGCACGACAACTTCGCCAAAAACGCAGTCGTGCTCACTCGCCTCTTTCTGTTTCTGCACAAATAGATCTGCTTCTCGTCGTCACCGGATATCCGCTTTGCCGCTGCATTGGCGCCAATTGGTCTTTGACGATGGTCATGTCGCTGGTTAATGTGAACATCATCATCAGCCATGGCCGCCACCGTTGCATAGAACTTTTCAATCTCAATCTCAAAATCGATTTCACCTCTTCCGCTCCCAATCTCCAAAATAACCTCCTTCTCCTCTCACCTGATCAAGTATGATTTGTTGTACGGGATGTTGCTAATGATTGTAGATTCATTTTTCTGATCTTGTTTGTGCCAATATTCTACATATTGATTTTGTGAAGAAAGCATTTTTAGAGCAGGTTTTTATTTTTATTTTTTTTGTTCCTTTGTGTTATTGTGATATGTATAAACAAATTGTGATCAATTGTTCTGGGTTAATGGGATTGGTTGGCTAGATTTCAAGCCTGCCTCATGGGGATGATATTGAATTATCATATATGTTGAATATTGTGTTTGCCCTTATCCAGTACAAATTGAAAAACCTAGTCAATTTTGTCATAAATGGGTGTTTGGATATGTGGTAGTTTATCAGATTTTGTTGAATTTGGTTGTTTTTTTAATGTAATTTTGAATTTATTAGACATGGAAATGGTCTCTCAAGACCCACCGTTTGCAGATTCCGGCGAAATTCTGCATATTTCGGCAAGTTAGAAAGAAGAAGAAGAATAAAGCTAAGGGCAATTATGCCATTTAGGAAAAGAAATGAACATGTGCACGACACATGACACATTTTCTGTTTAAAATAACTAACAGAATAAACTAAAAAAACTATAGAGTAGTCCAAAGTTACAAAACTTAATTCAGGGGTGCCAACTGAAATGAAAGCTTGCTATAAGGGGTCCATCTGTAATTACCCCTTTATAGAACACATATTTGCTACGATGCAAGAATTTTGCTACAACTTTACTACATCTTTTCTTACAAATGGGGTATATGATAACTACAAATTTCTTGCACTGTACTATAAAACATTTTAAAAAAATGATTGGCGCAATGGTCAATACACGCATCTCTATGTGAGAGGTCATGGGTTCAAATCTCATTGCATTGGGCGGGGTGAGATTTTGGATTAAAAGGGGAGAGCTACCCCATATTGTATAGCTCAATTAAAAAAATATATCAAGAAGTGTTTTAAAAACCCACTTAAAGGCTGAATCAGTCAAGTCGCTAAATCACCTGGTTAGACGAGTCGACCTGCCAGGTTAATTACTTTATTAATATATAATTACCGTATATTAAATGTAGCTATTACATGAAATTTGTAAAATCTAATATCTGAAACATAAAAACTACTAAAAGGCTAAAACTACATATCTTCAACAATATATAAACCTATGTTCAAGTGATCATGACTCATCTGCCTCATAACCACCCTTGCAACCTCCTCTGTCCAAAGTTATTGCATTAACAAAAAGATATTTTGAGGTAATAACATTCCACCTACAAGTCTACAACGGATATAAATTACTACAATACAATTATAGAAGCACGTACAGTTGAATGTGTAGAACCTACAACGTCACTAATGTATATATGGATCACTTCAACAAAATACTCACTTTTTATTTAGGGGAAATTACAGATAGCACCTCTAAACTAAACACATTTTGCAAGTTACTACCCTAAACTTAGAGTCGTAACTTTGGGCTACCCTAAACTATGCACCGTTTGACTCCGTCCATCCTTTTAACGGAAAAT
>JAYMSZ010003772.1:0-10190 GCA_036897665.1 Pelargonium citronellum | reverse complement strand
TCGATTGGATTTGGAGCTGAGGAACCAAAAATCTTGCCGTTTGAATCGGAGACCACTGGCGAGGCCACGCCACCACCTAATCGCCTCGATTTCTTCTTGAAAAGACACCAAATTTGAATACCCATTTTCGCAAATATGAATAACCAAAAATCTGTTTTGTTTCGATTTTCCTCTGTTTTTCCGATGAGCGACTCCGTCTTCTCCTTGCGTCGTCGACGATCTTCTCTCGCTCTCTCCCGCCGCCGCCCTCCACAAGCTCGTTGTCTATTGCCCCGGCCTCCTCCACACCGGCGTCCTCCTCGAAAACTCCGATTTCGGCCTCGAGCGCGAGCTCGGACCAGAGGAAAATTACCAAATTGAGAATCACCAAACTGAGCCCAGTCCGAGCCAAGTTGGTGGGTCTGATTGTTCTTGGTCTCTGTTCGATGATCTGTACTTCGATACTGTTTACAACGCTAGCGAAACCCAAGATGGTCCTCCCCAGATTGGGGAGGATCTTCAGAATCACGATGTGAAGGTGGGTCAGGAAATTTCTGTGGGTAAGAGGAAGAAAGTGTCTCGATCGATGCGATCCCATTTGGCTCCTGTAATCTGGAATTTGAGCCGCGAGCAAGGCAACAAGCTCCTAGCGAGTCGATTCCGAGCAGACGTTTTGTATATCTGCGATTGGCCTGGTTGTGTTCATGTCGAAGAGAAGCGCAATTACATGCTTTTTAGAGGGGTTTTCAAGGATTTCAAGCGGTCTCGGGTCTGGAGGACGATCAATGATGGAAATAGGAGCAGGATTGATGTGAATTGTGCTTTCTGCTCGTGCAAGCAGACTTGGGATCTGCACTCTGCGTTCTGTTTGAGGAGGGTTTTCGGGTTCCATGATGATGGTGAACCGGTTGTTCGAGCTTATGTCTGTGAGAATGGTCATGTGTCCGGAGCTTGGACTGCTTGGCCTTTGTACACTTAATGGTCATGGCTATGCAAATGCAATTCCCGTTGGGTATTTTGCTGATTTCTGTTTCTTGAGTTCGATAAGAATTTGTTTAATGGATGTGTCTGAATTCTTGTTTACGAACTGATTGTTACTTATGATTTGCTATTCAATAAAATCTGGTAGTTTGGTTTCAATGACTTTTGTTATGGATTCTGCAAGTCGAATGTGGGGATTGGTAATTGTTAATGAATGCCGTAGGCTAAATACTTGACATTGCTGTTGAAGTTTTTTCCTGAGCTTGTAGTTGGTGAGGCAAGTTTAGTTGTCAGTTGTGTCATGAAGGTTGTTTTCTTACCATGAAAGGTCTTGGTGATGCATTTGATGTTTTCAAAATTTCATCACTCTTGGTTGAAAAAAGAGGTGATTTCGTATATATGCATGTCATTCAAGTTCCATGCATGCTGCTGCTAGGAAAGCTAAATTGTTGATAACTGTTGTTTGGTTCCAACGAGTTCTCGTTATTTTTAAGTTTGAATTGTTCTGAGTGAGCTTGCATGTTCATGAGTTGTGGCATGGGAACCTAGTTTTCTCTATTTTATGTTCCATCTCTGGACTTCTGTCAGCATTAACAAAAAGTGGTAATCTGAGTGGCTTCGGATAGAGAATTTCTTCTGTTGCATTGTTTTGCCATTCTAGATTGATTTGCTTCTTCTGCACCACCTAAAACCGTCCATCAATGTTCATGGTTTCATGTCATATATATAGCTTATGTGTACTTGATTTTGAAGAGTACTGGATTGTGTTGTGTTTGTCACCTTTACATGCCATCTAAGAACGAACATAGTTATGATGGTTAGTCTTGCTCGGGTAGATGTTCATGGTGGGTTTTGCAGTGGGAGTTCAGGACCCATTGATGCTCTCACAGTGTTGAGCAAGTCACGAGTATTGAGTCCTGCTGTGATATGTCTGGTCTTTCTGGTCCTCTTCTACATCTCTAGACCACTGAAAGGCCATAATAACGTGACTGATATATATCCAGAGAGACTGAATAAGATATCGTAAGAGCCAATTACATTCATGAAAACACTATCTGTACACACTCGTCACAGGATTGAGGGATTTGTGGACCACAAATTTTGACAGGCCTGCATACATGTTCTCGGTAAAATACAAATAACAGCAGGACACTCCCGCATTTCAGCCTCAGCAGGTTTGCTTCTCTACCATTGATGTGAATATGATGTATACATACGTTTGTTGATGACGTTTCTTGATTTCTGAATAGAATTACTACTGAATAAATAGTTACGAATACTGCCAGAATGTGATTCAGGTTCCACTATACAACACTAGACTGGAATTCATAAAAATGTAACCATCTTTTCTCAGCACAAAAAGTTAGCAACTATGAAGAATCAGCACATTTGTGATGCACATGTCCTACACTTTTTAATGCATTACCAACCAATGTCATTAGGAATAAGCGCCAACTGTTGTGGCTAAGCCTCTCTTTTCTAAAGCCACATGTTGAAGAAGTTCGGTATTATTCACTCAGTTAGGTGGGACAAGACCCAGAAATCTGAAACTTCGGAGTTACTATACAGAGAACAAGGTTCTGAAAATTTGGAGCCTCTCTTTTTTGCTCCTTGCTTTGCTAAACTCAGTGTCGGTGTTTAGTGTGGATGAATTTAGAAGAGATGATAAAACGCGTAGACTTGTGCCCACTTATACTCTCTTCAATGCCATATTCATGATCCTAAAAACACTGGTTGATGACTTGATGTTGCAGGGAAAGCAGAAATGGGTATATAGGGCTAAGTGTCTACGCGTATGGGGTTTTTCCTCTAACAAATTCCGCTGAGGACGCACGTGCAACTCAAAGATTCAACCACTTCCTTATTGGTTGGTAAGTTAAAACCCAATATAAGAGTGAAGTTATTATTGGATGCTAAGCAAATTTTAATGATTTTGGAGTTTGGTTTGTCTTGTCTGGTATGGAAGTTTTATAAGCCTTTGTTTTGTCTTGTGTCTGTAATATTTGTATATAGTAGGGTCATGCATCTATTAGTCTTTGGAGAGTATCTAAGCATAATGAAGAAAAATGTGAGACACCTCTAGAGTGAATTATTTGCATGCATACATTGGTGCTGTGCTTGATGCTGTGAGGTATGTTCACACAAACAATATGGGACAACTTAGAAAATGTTAGATCCTACCTATACATATGATGGGTCAAAATCCTATTACATGCTGGTTCTCTGAAATGATCAAAGGTTGTAGCTTTGTTTTGTATCTGATTCTGGCCCTTTTCTTTGTTTTTTGACAGGAATGGATCGAACGCAAGAGGATATTGCGCATGGTCGAGTTATTGGATGGCTATGAATCGGGTTACGGTCTGTACCATGTTGATTTCAACCACCCGGATCTGCAGAGACATGATAAGCTATCAGCACATTGGTACTCCCATTTCGTGAAGAATGAAACCATTGATTTCGATCTTGTTATCCAGAAAAGTTTGCCCGAAAATCACTTGCTTTCGTGCACGAAAACAGTTGTTATAGGCAAGAATTGAAGTGTATTGCCAAGATAACAATGATGATGAACAAGCATGTTCCGAGTTTTGTGAAGCATTTTCAAAATACACACAATAAATCATGTACCAAACTCGCATACAATTATATCATAGAACAATTCAATGTCAATGCACGATTGCATGGGTGCAGCCAACAAATTTAGTTTCCGAAGCCATGTACAGGCCAAATTAGCCAAACTTTACACAATAAACAAATTGTTCATCAAATCTCACATGGAAGTTCAGTTCAGTTCAGTTCAGTTCCTCATTGAGATTCAGACACAACTCATTTAAAAAGTTCATAGCAAGTGTGGTGGATTGGTTAACAACAACCACATGGCACCACATTTCAAGACTAGCTATGTCCTCCATAACCAGTGCCTGTGCCAGAAGTTGCTAGGCCTGTTGCCAGGATCAATGACGCTCGTATTAGTTTGGTGAAATGACTGCCAACCCGAGTCCTGGTCGTATGTAGCAGCTGGGAAATGAGATAACCGTTCTCTTTCCCATATGTGAGCGTGATTTGGCAGAGCATTTTCTGCTTCGTGTAAGTTGGAAGAACTAGGAGGAAAGACATAGAAGTTGCTATTATGATCGGGTTGTGGAGGTGCTGGGACTACTGCCGGCATGCCCCTATGACCGTCAAGTCTCCTGATGCCAGGTATCGCAGGTGACGGCACACCATGTGAATTGTTAGGTTGTTGCTGATGATGGAAGGCATGGGAAACCTGCATTCTCTCATGGGCCCGAGCATTGCCACTTGGGTGATGAGGTACAATTGAGGAGACAAACGAGCTCCCAGCTACTGGACCGGACCTAAAAAGTATAGAGACAAGTAGATTTATTCAAATGATGAGTAGATCGTATAAAAAAAATAGGATGAAAATTTATACCAACGCGTTTTTGCAACAAAGCATGTTTTGTATGGCAACATGAAGTAAACAAAGTAGCATTGTGTAATGTTGTGTAAACAAAGTAGCATTGTGTAATGTTGTGTAAACAAAGTAAGCAACTAATTCATTCTTTAGAGCGTGACTGTATTGTTGTACGTATATGATTCAATTGATAAAGTGCAGCTAACTGGATTTGAAAATTGTTCAGATGACGCTTAAAATATACAATTTCGTGTATTCAGACTACAATAAAGCAAACATAAACTATGCTGGTGACTTGCCATAAACAATGGTGCATTGAGCACAAGCAATGCCAAGGTGATAATTAAAAAGCAGCGGCAATTCAAGCTTATTATAGATTCGATCCTTTACCCGTGACCAAAAATAAATGGATGCGCAAAAGATCTGGATCTGTTGGTTAACGCATCGGATTCACCACGAGTGGATCTCTGTGTTGCAGGTGTAACTGAAGCAGGATCAGCAGCATTAATATGGCCGCCGGATGTGGGGAAAACGGGGGCATGATGAACCCAATTATGGTAACGGTTATTGATGGCCGAAAAGGTTTGGGGATCAAATATCTCAGTGTGTCCAGGAAGACCATTCCAGTGATGATTGAGGTTAAGATCATCAACACTATCAGCAGAGTTTAAGGAAGCAGGAGGAATTGGTCGAAAGTATGCAACATATGAATGAGCGACGGGTGCTGCTGCTGTTTGTTCAGCAAATACAGCATGGTGTCCTGGAAGGCCATTATCTGCATCCAAACAAAATTTGGTGGATCTATTGTAATTACAGGGCGACACAAATTTTGATCAGGAAACTAATAGGCAATACAACCACTTACATGTGGTTGAAGGAAACTCCATTTCCCTGAAAAATAAGAAAGCGTCAACATGTCAAAGACGGCAACAATTGATGACATAATATAACGGCACCATATTTTCAGTAAACAAGATGAAGATGCCTAAATAAGAAAATGCTTTGATATTCCTTCTTGCTTTCAGGTTCGTGATAGCATAAAAGGGTGACCCTGGCTCTTGGGAGTGTCATTTACGAGGCGCAACCTTACCCCTACTTTTGCATGCAGAGGCTCTTATCCTGACTCGAATTTGTGACCTCAAGGTCACAAGACAAGAACATTAAATTTATTAAATGGTTACCTTACATGAATAATTAAGATTCAAGAATGTTTAAACTTTAGGTTGGTTGCTTTAGGTTATATCGTAATATTTCCATAAATGGACTCATGCAGCCATGTCTAAACTTTAAATAAATATGAAAGATTCAAGGACATCATTGATTGTGCAAAGAGTTATTCTTGTTGGTGAGTGTAATACATTCCATTTAAGATTTAGGATGTATCCTGCATCCAACAGTTTCCTCTAACTACTATTCCCCCGACGTCATTTGAAGTCCTGTACAAATCCTAGACCAAGACAAAGCCTCGTAAAATTCAAGAATGTCAAAGGAAACATGCAAGACGAAACCTAGCTACATAAACAAACGAAACCGATTGCAATCATACATGTCCCAAAGGAGTCACATGCCATAACACGCTTTCCATAAAGTAGAGCACAACTATTAAATGCTGAATGTTGAAATTGTTAAAGTTACTCTTTTGATTCATTAGGAAAAAAATGATTTATTAAAAACAAGTATCAGATATCTTTCTTACTCAAACGATGAACGAAGTCGTGCCAGTCTACCATAAGGGCACCAGTGAACTCTAAATGGCTGCAAAAACCATAGAAGAAAATTATAAACAGGTGAAGAATTCAAGATGATAACAATAATACATGAAATGAATAGATTTTTCAAACACAATAAATGACCTAGCAACTATGACTCCATAAACTATTTCCATATTGTTTGAACCTGTGTGAAGATGTAAATTTATATAATAAGAAAAAATAGATCATTTCAAAATTCATCTTGATCATGGATTGAGTAACAACACATAACTGCATAAACATGAAAGCATAAAGTAGGAGTGACTCTGCTTTACCATTTCTGCATAACTTAGATCATATATATCCTCATCAGGAATCCAATCCTCCATGCTGAACTCTGGCAATGAACAAGCTGAACCATTTGCATATAACCACCGCCCTTTTTCAACCTTCCGGCAATTGGGACATTGCATTGCTCCCTTCATGTTAAATGCTGAGCCGATACAATCTGCAAAACATGCGGTGCATATTAAAAACTCACAAATCATGGTTATGTAAAAAAATTACAATATCTTTGACAGATCAAAGAGGAATGAAGAAGGTGACAAGGTGTTCCATGACAACTCAAAACAATTCAAAACACATACCCTTCTACACTCAATCAAACCATACCAAAACACTTTTTTCAGCACCTAGACTATTTAACATCCATTCACGAACACAACCAAACAGCAAAGCAAGCAGTAATAAATTGAGATCTCAGTCTCAACATCCCGCAATCACAATCACATACCAAAGTTCCCAGTGTCCCTACTGTATTAGATCTTGTTCACCACTTCCCACAATCACAATTATGCCAAAAATTTCATGATTTGACAAAGTTAAGCTTCTAACATGATGCCCATAAAAAAATAGACTATATTCACAAATTGTAGACCCATAAAGATAAACCAACACAGCAGAAATTGCAGCTCAAATACTTAATGTATACTAAATCCTCTTGTTGACTCCAAACAGTAAGGGCAAAAATGCAGAAACCCAGTAAAAAAAAAATCTACCAAACTCAACAAAGCTTCTTCACTTTCCCAGTCAAACAAGCCCAGAACAAAAAACTTGGAACATGAAAGAACAAAAAAAGAGAAGATTTTGAAGGTACCCAGATGAAATTCATGGCCACAACGGAGCTTGGCTCTGGACCGCTCTCCATCATCGGCGACCAAATCAAGACAAATCGAGCACGAAACCCCAGAAACAGGAGACGAAGGAGGTTCCAGTTGCAGAGCTCCATCATCGCCGTCCATCAGATGAAGAAGATGATGATCAGTGGCTTCCGCCCCCGCCATTTTCTCGTCTTCCTCGGCCAATCAAAACCCACAATTTCTCTTTCTACAATCGAGCGAAAAATCTGAGAGAACTCTCTCTTTCTCTTCTCTTCTTCTTCGGACCTCCGAGTCTACCTCTCTCTTTCCGACCTGTCGGATTACGTGGACCGAACCTTACCTGTACCTGCCAATATACCGCATCACATCACATGATCCATCTTTCATCATCATCGTCCATACCGCGATCCAATCCCAAAAACCCAACCTTTCGCCAAAACGGCATCGACGGTGGTGCGTTTTTGCTCCTTGTACTCTGTTTTGTGAACACTGTTCCTCACCAATGAAACACGACAAGTAGTAAACGACAGGTCGTTTCAGTGCATCTTCCGCTTGGACACTGAACTTTTTTTTTCCACTTGATTGAGCTCCAAAAATGGAGCAACTTACTTGGAAGTTAACCAAAATTTTGGAAACGTAACATTTCTATATAAAAAGGACGGTTTCGATGCGTGTAATTGTTTGGAGCGATCGAGCTGTAACGATATAATAATATATTTCAAAACACGTTACGATAAATTATAAATATTCATTTACACACATTGCGAAAGGAACTATCTTGCACACAAAATATATAGATACAATTGGGGTAGATAATTGCTATGGTTCAGAATACAAAGATGCAACATCAATTTTATTTGGCAAACTTAATCATATAGCTATTTGGGAATAAGCAAGCATCTTCAGTGTTTGATTTTGGGCTTCTTCACAATCATCACTGAACAGTGAGCATGGTGAGCACAGTAGTCGCTTACGCTGCCAAGAACAGCCCTGCAATACCAGTAAATTTAGAGTTAAATCAAGTAAGTGCTTATTTGGTAATTAACATCAATGTCTTCAAACGTTAGGAAGAGTGTATTAAATTATCCGGTAAAATGCATAAAACGGCGACTTAGAGGAGACAAGTTCATGCAGGAGCTAAATGCCTCACTGGAACTATTGGTCTCCTTTAAGGAGTATCCGGAACATAAGCAAACTTAAACGAGAATAACACTAGTTTGTTCAGTAAAATTCATAAAATGGAGACTTAAAAGGAGGCAAGCTTCTACATGGCTCTTTTTAAGGAACTAATTCTTGCATGAGCTCAATGCCACCTATGAGATTTTCGGCCACCTCAATTTAAGGAGGAGAGATTAAACGTAAATTACATTCTTACCCTTATAAAACGCAGATTGGGTTAACATCTTAAGAGAGCATATGTTAAGTTGTTTCTTAAATATTCTATATTACAATTGTTTTTTCCGAACATGCTATCACGCGAAATCCAACCTTTTTGAACAACTTCTTAAAATTTTAAGGATCTGTTTACAACTCCTTATGGTTTTCCAGTAGTGTTACCTTATTATATGTGTTCTTGATGATGAACAAGTGAATACTGATGTTGAATTCACTATATAGCTTAGCTCTTACTTAAATGTTAAGACATTTTACGTGTGCTGATTATCACTATCCTATATCAATTTATCAGCAGAATGATGATATACAATCTTATAGCAGCCACATATATAGAAGAAGAATACGTTTGTACCTTTTGATAGCTCCATAGCCATGACTACCCACTACCAATACAGACGCATGATGTTTCTCTACAGCCTCACAGAGGACATTCCTGGCATCTCCTTCAACCACCTCCACCAACACCTCATCAACCTGCGCACAGCACAATCTCATTTGTTGAGCACAAGCTAGCTACACTCCAATATCAAATTGAATAATGTTACAAAATGATTTCTTAGTATTCATTTATGTTAAATCCACAACTAATTTGATTCTTGTTTCAGTTCAATCCTTTATAGCATCCACTTTTGTTTCCAATGATTCTTTTGAACTCAATGCTGTCTAATTTGATCGATTCGATATTTTATTACAAAACAATTAAGAACAACAGTTGATACTAGAGTCATTAAACCAAAACAAAGATCAACAAAAATCAAATTGATATAATAGTAAAAAAAAATTAAAATTTTGTGACCATACCTTAATTTCTGAGTAGACCATTACAGCAAAATGTGTTCATCTTTGCACAAACCTATCTTCATAGGTTGTGTCTAACCAACTTTTCAATAAAAAATATTGGATTTTTTTATTACTTATTTATAGAGAAATGGGTTTATTATGTTTATTTTTCTAAGTCCTTGTATGGCATCATATATAAAAGCAAGAATCATATAAAAACTACAATTGATCTTCAAGGAGACTAATTAATGATTGTGCCTTAGCTAAGGCACATTCGAATTCGATTTGAACCGGCACTCCACTCCCACAAATTCATTGTAGCGAGTATAAACGTTAATTTGTGACGTATCAAACTCTTGTCGTATGAGTCTCCCACATTAACTTTGGTACTTAATTTTTTTACTGTGAGTTAATAGTTGAAACTCGACCAAAGACAATATCTACTTCATCCATTGTTTTTAATCAAATCAACGGTTAATTTACCTTATTGGCACAAAGTTCCTTGGCGGATTCAACAACTTTATGAGCAATCCTCTTCAAATCTGCGTCTACATAGGGCCAAACTTCAGCAGCTCCTGCAATTCACCAGAAATTCAAATCAATACAATAAAGGAAGCAACTTTCACAAAATTCCAGGCGACCCATTTCATATTCCACACACTCGAACCAGAAAAAGAAAAAGAAAAAGCATGAAACTGCAAGGCACGTACCGGGACCGGCGAGACCGACGGCGGTAGCCGGAGAAGGCTTGGCGGGGATAATTTCGAGGCTGAACGGCGACTTTCCGTCGAA
>JAYMSZ010003771.1:0-10190 GCA_036897665.1 Pelargonium citronellum | reverse complement strand
TCAACCCATTTCAGGTCGGGTCATGTATGATTTTATCGAACCAGAGATTGGGGGTAAGTTAAGGTCGGTTTGTGTATGCCGGCGAAAAACAAAGCTTTTTATGTCTAATATTTGAAACTCAATCAACCTTATGATCCTATAGGAGAACTCTATTTCTATACTAGTGTCATAAAAAATGTTATGTATGTCGCTTCAACTAAATATTGCTACTCGATTTAAAGTATATTGAATACACTATTGAGCAATATTACATATGTTGAAGTTCAAAACTCAATGTTATTTACATAATTTAGTCAAACTGTAATAATCTGATTGAAATTGACTTGTTTAAATTTTATGACATTGAAAGTGTAAAACATAATTTAAGTAAAAAAATGACTTAAATTAAAGTTTTGTACTAAATTACTAAGATTGGTTGTTATTTAGCATGATTTTATTGATATGAAAACATTTTTGCTCAAACATACGGTAATTTTTTTAATATTATTATTATTATTTATTTTCTTGTAGAATGTAGTTGCAGCCAAGCCTTGGATTGTGGTTGCAACTCGTAGATATAAAATCCATACTATGTATGTTAAAGTTGGTGAGGATGCATGAGGTGATGCCACATCACCAAATCCTACCATTTCTTGCACTCACATTGAAAGACCTTTTATCTTCTATAAGTTACAAAAAACACCATATTAACTAATAATAATTAGTAATAACAATAACTATGACAATCACTAATATATATTAGATATAGTACTATAGATAAAGCTACATATCTTAACAATTCATCAAATACCAATAGATAATAGGAGCCTTGAGTTACTGAAAAGTCATATATATTTGATTCTCTATTTATTCATAAATGTGCATTGCACTCATGCCAAAAGAGCAAGGGTTTTCAAGAAATGCCAAGAGGTTTCAACAAATCTTTCAGGTGAATTCTTTGATTATTCTTTGTTACTTTGTTATAACCTCAATTTTGAATGACTTTTACAGGGAATCACATGAAAAATGGAAGATCATGTAAGACATCACATCTTCTTATACAAAAGAGAGATTAAAGAAAGCAATAAGATCTTCCTTCTATTTTGCTATTTATTTAGAAGATAATATAAAATTTATTTTGTTTTCATGTTCAGAAAAAATTGATCAACTAATTTTCTAATTATTGTTGTTATCATTTCAGATAAATTTTCATTTTCAAGTACCTGTCAAAGGCAACCTACTACAATAAAAATGAGGTATTATAATATTATCATGCATTTATCAATAATATACATGTTGATGGATCATATAAACAAAACTTATATTCCAAAACATACAACAATATTATTGCATTTTCCGGTCAATTTATGTACACACTATAACACAATATATTAACACTAATTAATCATGACTACATGTTTGAACAAATTAATCAATTATTTATTTAATTTGAATTCAATGAATTCAAAGGGCACAAATCATTTTATTAATTTTTTTTATAGATTTTAATGCTCTCGCTACTTCCTATCGTAGAATTCTCTCATAATTCAAGTGAATAAAGCTAACAAAATATTGTGTTTTTATAGTCTTCCATTTACTTGGATGTAATTGTATTGTATATTTGTCTATTGTATTTTTTCAATTATATTTTTCTTACTAACAATGTTAAATGATTTTTTTACATATGATTTTAATATGACTATACTCAATCTATTCTCTTAATTAATTCTCAATCTATTCTCTTAATTAATTCATACTTCAAACCTGTTTTCACGAGGAAATCAAAAGAAATAAAGAAAAAAACAAGAGGCGTATAAGACTTTTTGAATTTTTTTTAAATAAATAAACATTTTAAAATTCCTAGAAATATATCTCAATTGAAAAATCAAAAACAAAATTACTCAAATCCCAACATAAAAAAAATGCTCAAATACAAATTCAACAAAATATTCAAAACTCTCAATCTCTAAAAATATAATAATCAACTCAATTTAAATATGAATAAAATACACAATTTCACTAATCATAATCACAAACCACTATTTCAAAAAATACCAAAATATCACTCACATATCCGATAAAACTTGCAGATGCTTTGCGACAAATGAGGAAAGAAAGAGTAGATAAGATCGGTGGTTCTTCATGGAGACGCCAACTTTGAAAATTTGGAGACAATCCCTTCATTGTAGAGGTTGAGATTCGGTCTTGAAACGTTAGTTTTCATTTGCGGAAGATTCGATTAGACAAAACTCAAAAATTCATGTCCGGCAACCCTACAAGTATTTACATGATGAAACAAAAGTTTAACTAATTTCATGTAGTGAAAAAAAGAAGAAAAAAATGGAGTATGAGGTTGAGACTTTTAGAACTAAGGTTTGTCAAATGTCAAAATGGTGGTGTATTTAGTACACTAATAAATAAATAAATAAAAAATGAATACATTTTCACTATTATGCATGTCCGCAAACTAATCATCAAATCCTGCAAAAAAAATGAGGTGTGGATAGGCAAATTTGAGGAGTCAAAGAGAGTGCAAGAGAAATCTTCAAGAATCACATTAATTAAACCCTTCAAAAAAAAGAATCACATTAATTAACTTAATTAATGACATTTAAGTCATAAAATTAATTAGCAAAATTAAACTCAATTTCCAAAATTAATTCAATTAACAATATATTCTAATTAATCAAGTCAAACATTATTTCTATAATAATTGACAATATTTTTTCTAATTAATTAATCAAACATTGTTTCTTATAATAATTAACAATCACTTCTAAAATTAATTGATTAACAACCATATATTTTCTTACTTATTCAAATCAAGCAATATATTTTTAATAAATTATATTAACTATAATTCCAAAAATTATTCTTTTCATAGTCAATCACGTTACATTTCCTATGTCAAATCAATAATTTTGATATAAAATCATAATTTTATATATACACACATACGCCTAATTAATTTCTTAAAAATAAGTATGATAAATAATTTTAAAAGATTAGTTTTCAAAAAATAATAATAATAATAATAATAATTTAAAATGATCAAATTTTTCATTGATTTTTCTTAGTCCAAGCTATAAAGATCATGAATAAGATTAATTTTTCACAAACAAAAGTACAAGATTTCCCCGGAAATGACATCATTTTATCATTTTTAAAGTAAGAAAAGATAAAGTTAAAATGTATTAAAATTTAATACACTTACAAAAAAATAGATCATTTAAAAATTCAAAATTTTCATAACATTAAATATAAAATATAATTATTTGGTGAAAATAAAATTAGTGTGAGTATTTAGCATACTAGAATTTACCAACATAAGTTATCATGAGTGTTAAAATAATTGTACTTTATTTTTGGAGAACTGATTGTACTTTCTAAATACTAAGGAGAATACATTTTAATTATTTGATAAAATAAATTAATATTTGCATAGTTTATATTCAAACTAGAAGTATTATATTAAAATATTATAATTGTTATAAATCATGTCATTCAAATAACTAAAATAAAATGAATTTTACTAATTGAAATAAAAATTATTATAAAAATATCTAAACAAGCATTTTTTTAAATAATCTAAATAAGAATTCTTCATTCTTAGTGTTATATAAAAATCTTTTTTTTAAGGAAATACAAAAATATAACTCAATATTAATATAATCAAGCATAAATTTATTTTGATAATTAAAAAACTATTTATATAATAATTACTAATTACAATCTCGTGCATTGGTATTTTGCCAGTTACATTTTATGAGATCAGCAACATCTAGGTCCTGCATTATTAATAGTTTATCTCTACTGTACATATTAATTTTTGTGTAGGTCAATTAAGATTATTTAAAGTGTAGCCGTCTTTGATATTAATATAAGTATGGGTTAGGATTTTATTGAATAGTTTACCTATCTTACATATTAATATTTGTGTAGGTTAGGATTTTGATAGTTTACCCACCTTAGATATTAAATATTTGACTGATTTCCTATTGGGTACTATAGTTTACCTGCCTTCCGATTTATTGTAATTTACTTCCTTACATAATATAGTTTGCACAACCTTCTTTTTCTTCTTTTATTATAGAGAGCGTCATCAAATAGAAAATGAACAAACAGATATAAGCTAGCATACAAACACACATAGACCTATAATTGTCTAGGTGCACATGTTGCACTTCAATTTGTTATCAGATCCTTTATCAAAAACTCAAGGAAAAGAGTACTAATCTAGTTGTTTCCTCAAAACTATACATAAACTGAGATTTGCCTACTCTGTCAATTTTCGCGTATGGTTCTCTCAGTGTTTGCTGCTCACTTGCACCTTGAGTTTTATCATTCACATTTTATTTACACTAGAAAAAGTAATACACGTAGTTATGAAAGATAGTTTCGGAATAATAATAAGAATAACGGACTCCGAAAGGTGACCGATACTTAGATGAACTCCCGTTAAGATTTGTTTGAACCCATTCGAGAGGTTGAACCCTCTTACATATGCCTTGAATTCATATTCAACACGCTTCCACTCGTACATGAAGTTTTATGGCTCTTTCCTTTCAATCGGTTGCCTCCACAATTCCAACAATCTTCCATAAACACATGTCAACTCCTATTATAACATACTAAACCAATATGTAATATTTATTATAAACGAATTGATTAACGAAATAAAATTAAAAAAAAAGGTGCCAAAAAAAAGGTTTAACATTTTGGTTTCTTCAAATCTTTTGTTTCTATTTGACAACAATAGTACTAAAGGTGAAACTAAAACTCATACATGCATAAAACTTAGGAAATGCAAAAGAACAAAACCTTTCATTTAAGTTAATTGGAATATTAACTTAAATTCTGATTTTTGAGCTTGCTGTTATAGAGCCTTATTATGGTGTCATTATCTTCTCGACATTAACGTTGTTCAAGTGTCGTTTCCCCTAGGGGGTTGTATGTGGTTTTTGGTAATGTGTAGTTCTTATTTTTTGGTATACAAGAAGTCGGGATTTTATTTGTGTTTTTTCACCATTTTAGATTTGCAATAGTTAATTTCAATATTATGTATCGAGTTCTTATAGGCCGACACCATTTTGTACATTTTTGACAATGACTTGATGGAATCAAATGTATCGAGTTTTTGAGCACCAATAAATTGAAATCTTGCACCTTCCATTATCCAAGATCTTGGTCTTCTCCCTTCTATGTTTTGCAACTACTCTCACTTGATTGAAACTTAACGTGAGCTTAGATACTCAATTGTTGTTAAAATTAGACACCAAATTTATAGTTATGATACCAATTAATAAGAACCAACACTTTGCAGTTATATGTCAAAAACCTTAATTTTATTCTAGTCTTGTGGAATCTTTGCTCATAAGAACATGTCACATGAACATAAGGATTATTATGTAGTTTAACCTACCTGTTTACGTCAATCGGTTGCACTTCACTTTTTATTGAATTCTTCAAACTCAAGTACAAGAAAATCGAACTCTAGAAAATATCTTCTTTGATCTTTCAAAAATTTCCACACACAGGATTGACTACTCTACCTCTTTTTGTGTCTTCTGGCTCTCTCTAGCCTCATGAGAAATTAGGGTTTTACACATAACTTGTATATCTCATTTATTAAATGTAGTAAAAGAATTAATACAATAACAATACATGATCCATCATCACAAAATAAGAATTGACAACAATCATCTCTCAGTTCACTATGATCCGAGAGATTTGCCTTGAGAGCAAATTATTGGAAGCAAGTAAAAACTAATGTAGTTTCAATTTATTGCTACAATGCATAGATACTCTATTCTGAAATGGGTATGGGATCAACGAATAAGGAAGTAATGTAGTCTTTCACATATGTTGCACAGTTTGTGTATCCGTCATCGAACTTATAAACAACTTCCATAGTACGCGTAAGGTTGAGGACTCGCATCAGTAGTTGCATTGACACTGTCGTGGGACTCAAACATTCTTCGTTTAAATCCTTCCACGCATTTTCAATCATTCCTCGAATCTCTTTCTCTGCATCCTCTTCCGAGACTCCATATTGTGTCATGTAACACTCCACAGCCGAAGCAATGTGTTTCCTTTCTTGCTCAACCTTCAAACATATATATAAATAAGATGTTGAATTAACCGATCATATATATTATTGAGTTAGGCGTGCGCGCACACACATATAAATAGCATATTTGTTTATATATATTCTAAACAAAAATTCTTATTAAATTATATTTATGTATATATACCTTGTGGCTAACTATATCATCCAAGAGACGGCCAATAGCTTGACAAGATTTGATGCATTTAGGTGTTGGTTTCATCCATTCAAATGCTTTTTTTCCTGCAATTTCACCCATTCCCAAAAGAGACGACACTGCTAGAAGTTTACAACCTGCTGAGGTTAATGCATTTTCCAAGTACTCGTCGAATGTTGGGAAATGATCTTCGTTCAACCACATGGCCTCGATGAAATAGCCCATCAACGATTCTTTCATCTGAAATAAATATTCTATGTTATAATATATTAACAATATAAAGTTTCAGATTGTAAATTAATTATGATATATATACACACATAAATTAGATTCTATATATAGTTACATACAGTTTCCTTTCCGTAATTTGCAGCGTATGTTCTTCCCTCTTTCCTCAAATCATCCTCGATTTCTTTGTATGTATTTAGAAGAGCGTTGAAAAGAATTTTCATGTAATCTGGAAGTCCATCAACAACACTTGCATCCCACCTAATACAATAATTAAGTAATTTTATAAAAAGTGTGTAGACACTCATTTTGAGATAGAAATAAAGTACACTATAAATCTTACTTTTGTATTGCGTCGGTAAGAGATTGAAGTTCTTCAAATGTAGCATAAGCATCATATGTGTCATCAAATGTTGAAAGGAAAGCAACAACTTTGGTTAGTATGATCCGAGCACTTGAATATTGGGGTTCAAAGTATACTCCTAGCATCCAAAAATACAACTCCACAATTCTCTGTCTTGTATAACTCAATTTCTTTGCAAAGTTCAATTCCTTCCACCACCTACACTCATATAGAAACAAGAAGATTGTAACATATATAACATGAGAATAGGACTAATTGTTACATACCTTGAAATCAAGCCAAGTTCATGTTGATGCAGCAACTGAACTCTATTGAAATCTAGCACGGCGAGCTTGAGGAGTGTCTCGTTCCGGGACTCGTCTTCTTGGTATAAAGAGATGTAGCGTCTTGCCTCTAGCCTTGGCATGCCCTTGTGGAGGGGATGCTCTAGAGCATGGAACACTTGTTTTGCTAGAGGATGATCATGTGCAGTGGATTTGAGATTGGTTGTTGTGAAAACTAGAGCTTCATCAAGAATGTCCTCTCCATGGACTCTTAGATGTGTAGCTTCAAATAGACTAAGCATGCCCTTTACATCTCTAGTTATACTTTCTTTGAATTTACAGTCACAATCTTTGAATTTGTTGAATATTTCTAATTCAAAATATGTACAAATTTTATTTAGTCATCATCTTCAAACACCAATATATATATGAAACATGTGTACGCATAACTTACCGCAAGACATTCGGTGACCATGTTGTCTTAACACACGGAACTCAAGTGCAGCGATGTAGAGGTCATAGTCGTCACCAAGATCACCACAGTAAGAGTTTTTTATTTGGACATGATCGTTAAAAATGTGCTTAAGAAGACCTTCAATCTCTGACTCAAAGTGATATGAGACGCCCAGACGGCATAGCAAATCGATCAAGATGATTTTTTCTATTGGATTGTTGCTTGTAGAGCCAAGTATTAACATATCTATGACATTTTCTTTCAGCTCTTGTACTTGTTTACCATATGAATTGAAGACCTGCATCTATATACATCATGAAATTGTTAAAAGCATTGTCATATGTTGTTGAAATATATAGTAATCGTAACTCGATTACTATAAAAATGCATATATTTGTACTAATTACCGAATTGGTTAAAGAAAAAGAAGTGAAGTATTCTCCCCAAACGTCGGAAGGAAATTTTGCCAACGGACGGCTTCTTTCGGTCGACATGGAAGCCTACATGAGAGACACTGCAAATTAATTCGTAGTAATGACAGAGAGGACAAGAGTTGAAATAATTTTTCATGCTTCTTTCATCTTTTGCATATCTATTTATAGAAGACTAAGCCAATGTTTCTTAGGGGAAATGCATGCCTGAGCATGACAACAAAATTAGCGTATATATTTCTAACTTATTCTACTAATTTACAAAGGTAATTGGTCATATATACTACACTATATTATTCTAATAAAACTGAATCAGAAGTTATTTATATGCATCGCATTGAATTTGTTTTCCAACTAAACGGTCGATCCAGTCTTAAAAATGCAATGAATTTTTATAATTTAATCATATATATTTAATACATATGATCAATTACTTTTTTAGAGATTAATTATTGTTGTTTATTTGCATAAGTTGTTAGACAATAATTTTTATTTATTTATTTATCAGTAAGTGTGACAACTGAGACTCGATCGAGTTTAAGACCTTAAGAGAAGCAAACGCGATACATCATTTGCTTATTAGACAATAAATTTGTTATAAGCATTGAGTAGTTAGCTACAAAACTACATAGGGGTATACGGTGAAAAATAACATTTAACTAATTAATTTTGTTTAAATGAAAAAGAAAATATAATATGTCAACAACCTTATTATAATATGTTATTTCCAACTTTAAACTTTAAGTGCATATGTTTACCCATAAAATACGTTAAACTTTACTGGCATATGTTTACCCATAAAATACTATACTTTAAACTTTACTTGCATATGTTTACCCATAAAATACTATACTTTAAACTTCACTTGCATATGTTTACCCATAAATATGGGTAAGTTACATACTATAGTATGAGTCTGGTTGATCTGAAATGCACGTGGATAAGTGTACTTTAGTAAAATGTCTCACTTAACATTTTTCATCACGTGCAGGTTGAATAAGAGAGAATTAAACTGGGCCACATGTGAATGGTGGATTTAAGTCGAGAAGTTATACAGAATCGGCTCTGATACCAATCGAAATTATTAATTAGGTCTCACTTGCATCATTACATATATTCTTTATCCTTTATATTTTATCGCTATGGGCAAGACATAAGAGAGGTGGATTATGAGCCCGAGTCTGCACGTGGATAGATAGAGTTAAGTCGAGAATATCACTTAACAATAATTATAAGTATAGAATTGACATGCCTTGTAAAATTGAACGGTGGTGGAACAAGCCGTCGGGTACAGAAACAATATATGAAATGATAAAAACCCTAACTTGGATTGATCATTGATGTGAAGATATGATATTGTTATCTCCAGAAATAGATACAGTATACGTAGATCACAGTCAAAAGCAGCAGCTTTAGTTGAACATGGACAAATAAATAAATAAGTTGTTGAGGTAGATTCAAGTTCAAACAATAGAAATAATTGAACTAAAAAAATTCTACTTTGACTTTTTCGATCTAAGAAGAAACAAGACTCATATAAGGCTAATTGATTATGTATTTGTTGTTATGGCATTATGCTTCTTGATCTTTATACATGGTCATTATTAAAAATATATATCTATAATGTGTATAATGCGTATTAAAATGTTATGTCATCAAAATTTTTTTTTGAAGGAAGTCAAGAAGTTTATATTAAATCAAATAATGACCAATATAAACTCTAACAAATGAGACAAACATGAAACCTCGATCTCATCGCTAATCCAAAACATACTAACAGATGATCTAGCTAATAAGTAAATAGCCCTAATGGCCTCAACTATAAAACAAGCAAACCAAACATAATAAAAATTAGATAAATGAGACATGATGTCATCAAATTTTAATTATGAAACTATTCAAATGTATAACACGGTAAGTAAATTAACATAAGCAATTGGAGATACAAAATCGAAATCCATATAAAGAAAATATAGACCCTCAAAACTTCACTCAAATTGTAATGTAATGTTATGTATAGAAAAGTAAAAACTTGAATAGTACTATAAAAGACATAAGAGTCAAATTAGTACACTTAAAAGTTTCATTTGTTTATTTTGATACGCTAAAAAGTTTATTGTTCAATTTGGTACGCGATTGAAGTATACAAAACCAATTTGGTACATGTAGTTAACTCTCAGTTAGTTTTTCCATCCAAAAATAGTGACA
>JAYMSZ010003770.1:0-10191 GCA_036897665.1 Pelargonium citronellum | reverse complement strand
AATATTGATGCATCAGTGAAAAAGGTCTCTCTCTCCCCCCCCCTTCCTATGTCTCTCTCTCTCTCTCTCTCTCTCTCTCTCTCTCTCTCTTTTAATGTTGTGTGACTGAAAATGCTTGGTTTACAGTTTTCAGAGGACTTCGCCATTCTTCTATTTCATTATGATGGCCGGACAACGGAATGGGATGAATTTGAGTGGTCCAAGCGGGCAATCCATGTGAGTGTTCCTAAGCAAACTAAATGGTAAGCAACCACTTCTAATTTCTATTTGTTGTTAAAATGAAGTGGAATGTGATTGACTGCCCTAAAGGTTGTTTCCTTGCATCATGTGTTTACTAATAGCTTTCTGAAAAATTTCATAGGTGGTATGCCAAGCGTTTTTTGCACCCTGACATAGTGGCACCATATGACTACATATTTATCTGGGATGAGGACCTAGGGGTTGAACATTTTAATGGAGAAGCGTGAGTATTGGAATGGATAGCAAAATTTCAATATATTTTCTTGGTGGGTTAAATTTCTGTCTACTCAACATTATTCAGCACTTTGTTTCCAATTGTAGATACATAAAGCTAGTGAGGAAGCATGGCCTGGAGATTTCTCAGCCTGGCTTGGAACCTAACAAAGGACTGACTTGGCAGATGACAAAGAGAAGGGGAGATCGTGAAGTTCACAAGTAAGAATTTGATCTCATTCTATTACCATACCTCAATTTGATTTAGGTTGATGTATCAAATAAAGAAGTAACTTTTATCCTTTTACTTAATATCAGGCAAACGGAAGAAAAACCAGGCTGGTGCTCACAACCACATTTGCCTCCCTGTGCAGCGTATGAACTGCTTCTCAAGTCTTTCTTGTTGCTGCCACTTCTATACAGTTGTGCGTGATATCTGAGCTCTGTTATCTTACTAGTAAGCCCCTTCATTAATGCAGGTTTGTTGAGATCATGGCTCCTGTGTTTTCACGAGATGCATGGCGCTGTGTGTGGCATATGATTCAGGTACAGAGGGGTTATTGTAAATCCGTTCGTTTTATCATTGACATTAATTACTTCACAATAAATTTTGATTGACATACTTTTTGTAATTGCAGAATGACTTGGTACATGGCTGGGGTCTTGATTTTGCCCTCAGAAAGTGTGTCGAGGTCAGTGGCCTGTTTTCCTACTTAATTTATCTGTATGCACCTATCATTGATTTTAGTGTCTAATTTGCGTGGAAGTCTTAACATTATTCTGTTGAAACCAGCCTGCTCACGAGAAAATCGGAGTTGTAGATTCTCAGTGGATTGTTCATATGACTGTTCCCTCACTTGGGAACCAGGTAAAAAAGAATCACTGGCCTGTCACTTTTCAATCTCACTTTGTTTTAAGAGTTTGCTGGGGCAAGTACTTACTAATATTTTGGTTTCTGGCAGGGACAATCACAAAATGGGAAGGCGCCATGGGAAGGGGTACGCAGCGTCTTTTTCTTTCATACAACTTTACTTTTTTTGTTACTATCCTTTAGTTATTTAATGAATTGCTTCCGATGCCACCAACATTTCTATACCGTTTCAGGTGAGGGAGAGGTGTAAAAAGGAGTGGACAATGTTTCAAAGTCGGGTTGCAAATGCGGAGAAAGCTTATTTCCATTCAATCGGAGTGAATTCCACAGCTCATTAGTAGACATAGATGGTAGAAGTTGTATACTAAGAACATTAGATTTTGGCATATAATACCTGTTATAGTAGGTGTATCAATTAGTTATTGCTTTGGTCACCATCTTTTTGAGCCTAAATATGTTACCTAATGAATGCAATACTGCACCATTTAGCATTGTTATCTACGTAATCGAATCGGTAATATTAGGCTTCAGTTTTCAGATAAATAAGAGGCATTTTGACCGAATTCACTCGGCTGGTTCCTGTGGATGAGACTGAATCAGTGAATCATTCCTAGTTTCTAACGAATAATTCTTTTACTAGGTTTGTGAATTGCCAATTTGAGGTTCACTTGTGTACATTGTTACTTAATAAACCACTTAACATGTGATGTAACATGACACACAATTAGTGTGTTTGAGCTTACATGTTTTGTATTCGTGCTGTGTTGAAGAATCTAACATGTGTAGTAATCTTGTTGGGTCTTTAAAAAACGCAAGCATAAATAATTAACTTACCTGACACACACACTTGAGTGAAGAATTGTGAATTAATTCTACTAACATCTCAAACGTGTGTTGGTGTGTTGGGTTGTCTTGTGTCAGACGTGTAGAATAGTATTGTGTCAAACGTATTAGTTCTATGGTGTAGAATATGATGGGTCGTGTTTGTGTCAATCATGTTGTGTCAACACGGTCCATTTAATTATCATGTTAATCATGTCGTCTTTTGTGTTTATAAGCATGTAATGTTGTGTTCCTATTAAGCTATATAATATGATTACTATTCTGTCGTGTTAGCATTGGGTCTTTCAACTTACAAATTTTGGCGAATATTTTTTGTTCCATTAATTAGTGGTAGCTAAATATCATGTCTCAACTAAAATATATTAGACAGACACATTAACACACCAAGAAAACACTAAAAACGCGGGAAGTTAGGAGCTTTACGTAATAATAATTGACGATGAAGCTCGACATAATCACAGCCGTTGCTTCGTCCGTCACCGTCACCGTCACCGTCACACTCCTCCGAAGGTATCAAGAAACTTCCACTTCCAGCTCAAAATCGCCACCCCCACGCCAGGCGGCGCCTCCTCATTGGCCCACCACAAAAGCTCCCCGGGCACGTGGCTACTTCAAAGTTGCCATTTTTGTCATCTGAAAACGCCACCACATCCATTTACATTACACAAGAAAATTAACAAACCACCCAACACGTGTCTACAGTTAACTAACCCAACCCCACTAACCATGGTTAAGCCCGCATTGCCTGATACTTGTATTTATGAACAGCTAGCTCATGAGCCTCCACTGTCTCTAGCTGGTGCTGTCCCAATTTCACTCCTGAGCTTGTTAGTTCTTGTGGCGTTGCGTGGAAGCAAAGTTTGATTTTTCTTGCTATCTGTCTTCACATATACAACACTACAAAATTATACAGCGCACAAAAAGTTGCGAACTTTGGTGTCAAGAAGTGAACATTTTTGTTTGTTTGAGGATTTATCGGAAAATCAAGAAATGGGTCTGTCGTATTTTCCCTGTCCGGCGGAGGGGATGCTGCCGGTGCTGGTCATGAACACAGTCCTCTCAGTGGCTCTATTGAAGAACATGCTGAGATCTGCTCTGCAAGTAATTGGTGCAACGGCTAGTTCTGAGGATGATTTTGAAGAACAGGACCCATATAGGTGTCCAGAGCTCAATGTTACAACAGGAGAGAGGAGGGTTTCAGTAACCAAGTTCAAATCTTTGTGTGTTCCCAGAAACAGCAATGGTGGTGTTGTTGTTGAGTGTTGTGTGTGTTTGTGTAGGTTTGAGGCAGAGGAGGAGGTCAGTGAGCTTTCTTGCAAGCATTTTTTTCACAAAAATTGTTTAGAGAAGTGGTTTCACAATAAGCACACTACATGTCCTCTTTGTAGATCTATCCACTAAGAGCTCAAAAGAACTTAGAGGTCAGCTATGGAGGCTTGCTCTACTTGTGTCTCTTGTTTTGGCCATGATATGATGTAACTTTTTTTTTTTTTTTTGGTCTCCTTCTCTTTATAGCTAATTAGGTTCTGTCTAGGGATAGTGATGATATGAAGCTATGCTTATTGCTTAATGAGTCTTGTTTGTATACCAAACTATACCATATATGAATAGACTCTGAAGGGATTGGAGCATCTTCTCTGTTTCATCTAATTCATGTTTCCAATGATTGGTTTAGTTAATGGAACAGAACCATGAAAAGGTTCAATCATTGTGAAGCAAACTGTACTCAGCTGAATTTGCTTCAATGATTGAGTTCATGTTGGTCTGTTATGTGTTACTTTCTTTTAGTTTCAGTTGCTAATTGCATTTTGATGAAGCAGAATTGGCTTCAATGCTGCACTATAAGCTTGTGCCTTGTTGCATTTGAAAGTTAGAATCTTCCCTGTTTCTTCTGACATGTGCACATCAGGGACTCACTGATAGATATATTTGTGGCATGCATGACATTGGCTGATATTATATTGGAAGATTCCTTAGACTCATGACCTAGAACCTTGGAGAAGAATCCACAACAAACTAGGAAACATGTATATTTGTTATGCTATGTTATATCCAAATTAGACTAGACCAGGAATCATGAGGGTCTAGGTTTCCATATCAGTAATGGACCCTATAAAGCCATTTTAGTGGATAATGTTCAGACACTTGTGTTGTCTTTGATATGAAATGAGAAATCTAGAAGTGTCTGCTGTAAAATTTACTGAAATAAAACAATGTATCAACTGTGCACCACATTTTTTTTCCATAGCAGCCCACATGCTAAATATGGTGTTTTATGGTCAAATGCAAAGAAAAGAAAATTCATATAATTGCATTTCTGAAGAAAAAATCACACATTCAGTACATTTGGTTTGATTTTGAGCATAATATAATGAGCTCTTTGATCAATTATTTAGCAATGATATACATTATTCTTGAAGCTATATGACAAAATAATATAAGTTGTATAATATATCTCATAACCTTCATGGTGACACTCAGTTGCTTAATATCCAAACTTTTTATGCTCCAGCTTGATAAATTCCTCAGCTTCTTGGTCAATCTTTTCTTCAGAGACCTCATATTTGTCAAAATTCACTCTCAGGGGAGGACGTTCGTACTCATATTCAATCACTCGAACCCTTCTCGGAGCCTCTTGAACGCGTTCCTCGTACTCATTGTTGAATGTGACATAACCATTTTGGTGCCTAGGAGCATTAGTGACAATGCTTGGCTTGGACTCCACAATGAAAACTGGATAGTCATTGTTGTAGTACCAGCCATGGTGATGCTGGTGGTGGTTGGCATGGTGGTTAGGGCTTTGGTATGACATTTTCAGTACTTTTCGGATTGATTTTAGTGATGGCAGATGGCAGAAGGCAAAGGGCAAAGAGCAAAATCAGAGGCTATTGCTATGTTGATGTTTTTTGATGTGTTACTTGAAATTCTGAATCCAACCCATTTTATAATAGATTGGATGGTCTGATATTAGAATGGTCTCATTATTCTTTGAAGATTAGGTTTGAGAATCCAATTCTTTTTTTTCTTTACAGACGCCAGTATTGTGGTTGGAAGAAATTTGGGAGAGAGAGGAGATGAGGCTCATGGTATCAATCTTTAGAAGGCAAGTTGAGATGTGTGAAGAATCTTTAGAGCTTTTTTAGGCTTGTTGCTTTATTACCAAAACTTTGGTATGATCATGAGAACCATCTAGCTAGCTAACATGGAGACCAATTTGACCCTGCCATCTTGCAGACTTTTTCAAATCAAATTATGCTTGATTACAAACATGTGAAAGACATGGTTTTTGACAAATCATCTTGAGCATCTTTCATGTGCTGTTTTGACTTGAGCATCAGTTATTTGATTGTGCAGAGTCCAAGAAATGAATACACTTATCCAAAAATTCCAAAGGTCTTTCAATGGTAGTTGAGCAACATATATATAAATTATAGCTAGCAGAGGCAAGAACTTGAGGTAACAAGACAGGAACTTGTTTCATTATCTATCTGTTAATAGGTTGTGCAGCTTTTTCTTGAATCCTGGTGTATAAATCAGTTGATCAATAACCATTTCTGCAGATAGGCAAAGATCTAGAAAATACAATTCTGGTTATCAAGATTTGATATCTTGATGATATGAATAGCAACACTAATGATGATGATTCTTGTAATTAGTTGGTCTATCAATCTCAGGTTCATTAGAGATGATCAAGAAACCTACAAGTATCAGCAACTAACATATAGCAAAGTTTGTGCAGAGTCTAATCACCAAACTTGAAGAAGGAAAGGATCACAATTAATCACAAAGACTACAATAATGTCATTTTAGTAACCAGAAACCTTCTTATTCATAGTGAAACAAGAGCTACTACATTTCACTTCACATAATTAGCATAAGTACTTAAAAGTTACACATCAAAGACTTGCAAGAACTTGCTGTCAAAGATCTTTAGAAGTCCACTGATCTTCGGCCCCCGTTGCGTGCCCATCCCATGGCATCCCCATTATGGTAGTTCATTGAGGAACTCCTCTCACTGCCCCAGCTGCTCTTCTGATTGTGGTGTTTAGTCTCCTGAATTGCCATGGTTCCTGGGTGCTGAACCTTCTGGTAAATCTCATATCCTGTTTTTGCCATTTCAACCATTTGCCCCATTTGGCCCATTTGGCCCATTTTCATTCCACCACCACTGCTTCCATGAGAGCCACCACTGATCATGCTGCTCACAGTTGACATGATCTTGGCACCACCACCAGCTGTGCTGCTAGGACTGTTGTAGCCATAGCCACCACCTTGTTGAGGCATCGTCTGGCCATTGTAGTAACCACCTGTAGGGTAGCTAGTAGGGCCAGTTTGGTACATGTTTGGCCCTGCAGGTGGGTACCCAGTTTGGTTCATGTTTTGGTAGCCAGAATGGTGGTGATCAGAGGATTGGTACATCATGTTGTTATTGTTGTATGGTTGCTGCATTTGCATGCCATAGCCATAACCAGAACCAGGGTTTTGGTATCCATAGCCCTGGTTTTGGTACTCCAAATCCTCAATCATCTTTGGTTCTTGCAAGTGATGAATTGGTGAATATTGTAAGTGCTATAATTTATAGGCTTCAAAAAGATTGATTCTTGAAGTTGATAAATATACCCTCACACATATATAATGCCATGGGAGGTCATATTTTGTGTAAATTGATAGGGAATTTGAGAGGCACTGCCATGATCATGAGCTATTGTTTTGTCTTGAGATCGGCAAGAAACAAAGAGTTAAGATTCACATTCCTGATGACAGAAGAAGCAAGATAAGATTCATATTCTAGGCAGTGTCTTTGTTACATTTCAAGTGGCAATGATTCTGAAATCCACTAAAAAAAATTTGTTTTTGGTAATGCTTTGATCATTGGTTCTATATATATATATTATTATTATTATTACTTTGCTAGACAATATTTTCTGAAAAACTGCCAAGAACTCTGTATATTTGTGCTGATGTTTGAGTAAATGGCCAAATGATTCTGATAAGAAGTTACACAGACTTGTAGTGTGTTTTGTGACAGACACAATCTAAGGCATAGATTCTGATCATCACTATAACAACCTTTAGTTAAGCACAATTGTAAACAACTTGCAAGTTAGACTGTTCAAACTAAACTTTATGTTGGATTCTCAATGAGTAAGCACAAGTTTTTATATATAATATTTTCTCAAATATTCTTCAAGGGGACATAAAATTGTTTTTGCACCTCATGTTACTCCATGAAACTTATGTACAAAGCGTGCGTAACAATCTACAACGTGTTAAATATATATTTTATATTTTTATACGTCGAAGTTAAATTTAACGAATAACAACTCAACATATTGATATCACTAGTACTCCCAAGTAGATTTCTATCATTTCATGAGTTTATAGATGACATTGAACTGATGTCTTGATCTATTCTACACAATATATAAATGCATAAAGTTTGGTTCCTAAATAAATATTTCACCAGTCACTTGTGCTTCCTTTATGTACCATCTATTTATTCTTTCAACAAATTCTGAAATTGATGGGTCAAAATCACATCTTTACACAGATATAAACTACATTTTCAGGGATAAAGAGTCACCTGATCTGGAATATTGTTCTTTTCATATATTCTTAACATGGGATTTAGGCTTGTTTCTTAAGATCCTCATAAGGAATGAAACTTGAAATGAAATGCAAAATATAAATCTATAATAAGAACCCTTATTTAAAGTAATTAAAGAGAGCTGATTTTTCAATAAGTGGAAATTGAAGCCATTTATTTAAGGTGGAACCAAATACATCAGTTCATCATCTCTTAGCATGATCAAAAGCAGTACACTCATAACCATCACAGATGCTTATTTATCTTCACACACAACACACTAGTTATTAATTAGCAAAGCACCATATTGTTCATGATCACCATGTCTTGAACACAATCAAAGAGCTTTGGCTATCCACTCAGCTCTGTTTCCTCCATGTGGCATGCCTCCATTGTTGTAGTAGCCACCTGGAGCACTGTGACCCATGTGAGACCCAGATGGGGTCATGTTGTTCCCAAACATCTTGCCACCACTGGGATGGTAGTGACCACCACCTTGGTGGTGGTTGTGCATGTTGTGACCAGGTTGGTGCATGGGTGGGTACCCACTTTGGTGCTGCTGGTGCATCATCATGGTTTGGTGTTGGTGTTGGTGTGGTTGCATGGAGTGACCATAAGGCATTTGCATGGAGCCATGGCTCTGGAACTCATTTCTTGAGTGCATGCCATAGCCATTGCTGTTCTGGTACTCAATCTCCTGAATCATCTTCTTGGGTTGAAGAGTAGTTGCTAGTGTGTTATGTGTAATGTGTTGTGTGGGCTTGGGTTGCTTGTTGATTTGGAAGTGTTATTTATAGGGTTTTGATATGATTTTTTTAATGCCATGATAATTGATAAGAGCGCATCTTATACCCCTCCAATTGCTCTTTCTTGGCCATATCTTCAAAAAGATGTAAGCTTTAATTTTGGACCAAAATCTTTTCAATAATTAACAACAATTAATGCCATGCCCAGCTGCTTCTCCCAAGCTTTCTTTTAGGAGATATGGAGGAAAAAAATAAGATTCATATTCTTGATTATAAAAGTAGCACTATAAGATTCACATGCTTTCTTTTATGTTTTTAATTATTTTATTTTTATTTTATGTCTTTTCCAAACAAAGCAAGAACAAATATAAGTTGAAATTAACATATTTAAATGGTTTAGCACCTCGTGCGTGTGTACTACTGTATTAGTTTTTTTAGCTTTAGTCTCTAATTATAAATTTTAATTTTTTAGTTGGTGCTGTACTGTTGTTTCGTCCTAGTCTCGCTTTTTGTGCTAAAGCAATGGTTTCAACTTAATGCACAATTTATTATGTATCATTCTCGAATTCTAAGGTGATTGATCTCAAAGTGCTAGTCTGCTAGAGTAATTTTTATGATCGTATTAGTGTTTTCAAGTTCTTCATATTCTTCTTGTATGATTTCTTGAATGTCATCCGATCATATTTTTCCTTTATACGTCACGTTTGCGATTACAGTATATTTCCTCAAATATTTGTGTACTTCGATGCAATCCGTCCCCAATATTTTTAGTTTAATGATATTCACAAACATGTGTAGATGTGGTGATTTTTGTGAATCTTTGTGAGTTATTGATTCGATTCTACCACGAGACCACTTAGTGTGTAGCACATTCTTTAAATTGTGGTTGTGTCATCGTGATGTCATGGCTTGACAATCGTTTAGCGGTATGAAACAATCAGTTTGTGAATCTGTGACATATTTTAAAGACTAATTTGCTTATTTATAATACTTCGTATTGACTGATTATGATTTTATGAGAGAGAACGTCGATTTCACTTTTTCTCTTTACTTTAAGTTCAATTAATGACTAAGATCCGCTGTTGAATTTGCATTATGTGTTACATAGTTGCTTAATGATGCGTGAGAAATAAACCCTTATAATATTTAAAGCAAGGAGAGTGAGCTGATTCATCTAAATAAGCCTAGTAATAAGTAGAAATTAATTCAAGCCATTTATTTATTCATGGTGGAACCAAATACATTACTTCTTCATCACTTAGCATAAGCAAGTACAAGCACTTAGGATCATCACAAAGTGCTTATTGTCTTCACACACAACACAACACAACACAACACACTTGTCATTAAGTAGAGCAGCATATTGTTCATGAACATTACCATTTCATGAACAAAATCAAAGACCTTTGGTGACCCACTCAGTTCTCATTCCTCCATTAGGCATGCCACCATTGTTGTAGTAGCCATTGTGACCCAGGTGAGACCCATGAGGGTTCATGTTGCTACCAAACATCTTCCCACCACTGGGATTGTAGTGACCACCACCTTGGTGTGGGTTCTGGTGGTTGTGCATGTTGTAGCCAGGTGGGCAGACACTTTGGTGGTGGTGGTGCATCATGGATTGGTGTTGGTGTTGTTGCATGGAGTGACCATAGGGCATTTGCATGGAACCATGGCTTTGGAACTCATTT
>JAYMSZ010003769.1:0-10191 GCA_036897665.1 Pelargonium citronellum | reverse complement strand
GAATCTTTTTCAATATATGGGTACCTTTTGCTGATAAAAAAAAACAGGTGATTGTCTTGATGATGGTGGTTGACAATAATTAACACAAAAAGAGATGGGAAAAATTACATCACAATTTGAGGGATAGTATTGGTATGAAATGACATATAGACGCGAACAGTAATCTCACATGAGCAACCCAACTTATGTGGGAAGTAGAGTTTCTGAGGATGATTTTCATGAATGTCTATAGACATTCATGAAGTACAAGACAACTCAAACAATATTTTGTCTACAGACATCAAGTAGAGAACCAAACAAGCCCTTAATAGTTTTTTCCTGTCCAATTTGCATCAGGTTTTGGAGAGGGAACAAGATTGAGCTCCATTGATTACTCAGTTGCAAAAGATGATACAATTTCCAAGTACATCCAAGAATGAGAAACAACCAATCTGACACTATTATGTATTATGTACACAGACATAACATAAAATAGTTGCTATTTTTCACAACATTAACAGGTTTGAAATATATATTGCTATTTTTCATATACTGATTTCCATTAACATAACAGAGTGGGAGCTACAAACTGTATCTTTACAAAACCCTCCAAGGAATACCCACTCACCAATGTCCTCATTTTTGTGTTTACAATCAATTAATCGATCCTTTTCGGTGGAAATCCCTCGGGAAAAATCACATTCATCTATAATTGTAAAATTACAATAAATCATATACAAACTTTACTTTACTTTCATTTTATTTTATTACGGTATTGTACTACTTCTCAATGCCCTGCTGCAGATACTGTATCAAGTCATACCCGGCAGTGGTCCACTTGTTGTAGGCATCTGTGCATGTGCGAATCATAAAATTGGCTGCTTCCCGCTCACTCATCTCCGGATGAAACCTTTTCCGCAGATTCCCAATGGGGTCGCCCCTACTGAAGCAAGGTAAACCACTGTCTATCATTAGCAACACCGTGTTGAGGATCCCATCCATGTAACGCCGCGCTGAAAGGTAGCCCTTCACACACAACCTGCACATATACATGCATATATCCATACATACATAAAATTGGATTGGATTGAATTGGCAACCATATTAAGGGAAACAACAGGGCTTACCCGACAAACTGGTACCATGTCTCGCTCTTCATTACTCCTGATGGGTCTATTAGTTGCGTCATTTCATGGCTCAGCTTAAAGTGTGCACTCTCAAACCGCATATTCCCACCAGGTGATGTTTCCAGGATGAAACCAAAGTCTATATGAACAAGCCTTCCTTCACTGCATTTACATGAATATCAAAATAGATCAGCGGAACCATCTCTCCCCGTTTTAATACATATTTGTATATTCAAGGAGTGTCTAAAGAGAACCAGCTAAGCATAATTACAAGAAATTTGCAACTAGGATAAGTGAAGTTCAACCAATATAAATGATCTTGAATTAGTTCTAGAATCACAACAAAAGGTCATACTTGTCAAAAAGAAGATTCCCATTGTGCCTATCCTTCGGTTGGAGTAAAAGGCTGGCAACTGCATACCCAGCACTGCTAACAATGAAGTTCTCACGTGCAGCTTCAAAAGAGGGAAACCCAACGGGCCCATAGCCCTGGTGAAAATGCTCGTACAAGCCACCATCAGTAGTTTCTCCCATCTGACTTCTGCTGCGTGCATTAGGGACGACCTAAGAGATATAAAAGATAAAAAGGAAGGGAAACACATATAATTTTAGTCCTACTAAGCTATTAAAATTCAACAGAACAGACATTGCAAGTTTTCCAAAAGTGACGACAACTTTAAGCAAAACCAGAAGTAAATTGTCATTAATATATTTCAAGGATGTCCAAGCATAACTAGTTAACTTCTAGGAAATCCATATCCAAACAGAAAAATGTTGTCCTTTTCTCTTGAACATTTCTGGAAAATTCCAAAAACATGATTATGAAAAGAGACCCCAAAATATGTAGCGAAAAATATGTCTAGAAATGGCTGTTAGGTACATTTTCCTCATTAGAAACCACCCGGTTCCTCCCAAGGTACCGCAAATAGGAAACCACCAGACATGCAAAACCAGGTTAACTTGGAAGGAAAGCTGATACTTGACAGCCCTTATTGGGTATATTTTGTTTCTAATATGTTGTTGGGGTTCCCCATTCCTAATCCTATTTTCAGAATCCTGCTTTAATTTATTATGTTACACCCTTTATATTTTAAAGGTTTGTTTATTTCTATATTTGCATAAATAGGATTAGAGCAGATTAGTTGATGTGGAGAAGGAATTCAGGGGTTCTTTGCGATAAAAGTTCCCTCCAAAGCCAAGTGAAACTTTTATTAGCTATAAGTTCAGGTTCAGCTATGTTGTAAAACACTTCAAAGAGGCTCCAAAGCCATAAGATTGGCGAGGTGGAAATGAGATGCTTAGGGGACTCTGTAGAAACACTAGAAAAGATAAAATTAGGAATGAAGTTGTCCAGAAATGAACCTGCTCGAGGAAGAGTTACGATAGTGTCAATAGAAGAAATAATGAGAGAAAAATGTCTAAGGTGGTTTAGGCAGGTGCAGTGCATAGAAGTTAGTGACCCTGTGTGAAAATTCAATGAAGAGAAACTGAGAGGAATAGAGTATACCTAAGGTAGCATAGGAGGAAGTAATAGTAAAAGACATGAAAAATGCATGACTCGTGGAAAACATTAGATATAATGGAGTGGAGAGTTCGGATGGAAGATCCCAAGAAGTTTTGCTAAAGTACTCACGTAATTAACCCTAACTTTATTTGGAAATGTTTTGATTGTTATATCTTCTACAAAAGCATACAAAATATTTGGGACATGGAACTAAAAATAATAATTAAAAAGGGCAGTCCATTACACGAGACTAACACCATTATCGGGTTCAGGAAGAGTAGCATGTTGAAATATATTTCAGGAGTAGCGAAACTACGAGTACTGAGAATTATGTCCTAATTTCTTATAAAGAAAAATAACAACATGCATGATAAATCTGGGATAGTCTCATAAAGTCAAACAAATACAGTTTCATATTCTTTGTATTTTTTCTTACTATACCAATGGAAACCTAGGAGGCACCAATTCCAACACGTGACACATTTCGCAACAGGATTCAGACTTGTGATTTGAAATTTTCAAAAAAATGTAGGATACAATTCATTGGGATACATTAATCTTTTTTACTATACTTTTATATGTAATATATAATATGAATATGTAATTTTAATCATATTAGAGTTTAATAATGACCAAAACATCATAATGCTATCCAAAGCAGATTCACGTGTTGAAACGCAAATCGGCACCAATCTGTGAACGAAACTTGATTTTTTTGTCTAATATTTAAACCAACTCAGCGAACTCAACACTTAATACGACACGAATATACTACTCCTGAACTGTTGGTGCTTCATAGATGAAAACCAGAACGTTATCTATTTGAAAAAAGAAAATTGACAGCATACTAAACTATACAGTTAGCCAGAATTAGGATGCAAATTCTGTGATCCAAACAAAAATAAACTCAAGCAAAATTCTAATATGAAATCATTAATAACAATAAAATCTTTTAGAACTTTGATTCCAAGATCGCTCAAGAAATTTGGTCAATTGTAAAAGGACATTGAAACTTAGCCAATTAATATGAAGATTAACTCGGGAGGAACAGTTGAACCAAACAGAAACCAACTCACATTCAGTTTTGCAATCTAACCTGCTGTCCACAATCGCTCTAGAAATCATTCATTCATTGATTTCAACATAACCAGAAGAAAATGTGCACAGCAGACACCGACAAACACACTCCAAGAAAAAAAAATGATAGGCAATACAAAGTTACAAACTCACCTCAATTATACCTCTCTCCGGACCTGTTGGTAGAACACCATAAGGAAACAAATAGAGACTGAGTCCAACAGCACCAAATATATCTCTAAGAAGTGATATGACTTGAAGAGCAAGAACATCTTGTCGACAATCATCTCCAACCTAAATGTAAAATAATCAGTCACTTAAAAAAGGCTGACACAATGTGGTCTGTGGAGGTTCATTTAAGAAAACAGTGACATTAAAATTATGAAGTTTGTGTACTAGTGCGAGCATGTCTTCAAAATGTCACTAGGACCAGAAGATTACTCCATGAGTTATCAAAGATACAAGCAAGAACATTATTCTTGATTTACTGAAGATTGTTAATGGGATGATGCAATATCCCCGAACCAGTTAGCGTTGTTTTGTAAAACAGTTACCTTAGATCTAACCCACAAGCACAATGTTGATATAGAAAATATCTTGTGAACAAATTTACCTTGAAAATGCAAGCTTGTGGCTTTATTTCATTGTGATTCCCATCACGGTCGATCACATTAAATGTGATCATGATGGGAACTTTTGCTGCTGATTGTAAGGGTATTCCACTATCAACCTGAATTCCCCTGACAAGCTTTGTAGGAGCAGTTGGTAAATAAAGGTCTTCTCCATCCATTTCAATCTTCTCCAACTCCCTGTTGCAACAAATAATTACAAATCATCTTCAATTGCTAGATAAAGTGCGTGCTAAAGCCTTCACAATGTGGATGCATACCTCCGGATACCAGCTCTGCGTTCTTCCTTTGGAAGTGGATAGAGGACACCAGAAATGGATGTAACTTTGTCAAAGAAATCAAATTCTCTTCGAAACACATCAAGGGCCTTGGGGGTGTAACCATCAATAATACTCTGCCTAACAATTGGCAGGAGTTCTTGAAATGAAGAACTCTGAGGAGGGAAAAGAACAGAAATGCCCACACGTTAATGAGCTTGAAATTATGGACATTGCAAGTTAATGCATACAAATAAGGAACTCAATTATTAACCCTTGTACTAAATGATGATATTTCCAGATGCAAAAACAGATTACCTCGTAAGCACACCCAGATAAGGTGATATGTTGATTGAGAAAATAAATGTTAGATTAACCACAAGTACAGAAGGTAGTTCATGTAAAACTGGTATGCTCAAATAGTAGGTTTTGTTAGGAGAACCATTTAAGTAAAATGAGTTTTACATCAAAACTAGGTTCTTGCAACAATGCAGGTTTGTGTAGAACGTATTTAAACCACCTGTGATGCAAAGTCTAAAGGTGGGACACTCAGATCAAATGAACATAATTTTGGATATAAACATAACATCATGAGAAGAGACATTATAAACAAAATATTCCAAATAACATGATTGAATAATGATTCTTATTGACAATATTTTATGACTCATAGAATGAATGAAATGATATGATGCCTTAGATGCATAAGAGACAAATAAATAACAATATGCCAACAAAAGAACTCCACTTCCCAGAGCACCTATGCACACCACCCACTGCCTAAATTTGCCAACAAGTTTTTGTGCTTTTGCATGAAAAAAATGTGTGTATCTCACAAGTCTAGCTATAATATTTGGTAGTTTAAGCATTACTTTATATTATTATACAGCTTTCCCTGCACAGAAATAAGTACAATAAAATTAACATGTCTAAAACACATCCTACTTTTCTATGTTCCATGTGAAGAGCGAGTATTAATACATTTTTTAATTAATGATGAATATACTTTTGATACACATGTATGCACACGCAATTCATTTTTCAATTTATTTAGGCATACCAAATTCAATATGAGGCAAAAAAAATAAGAATTATATAAGACCTTTGTACCCAATTTGATAAACAGCTTGACAATGGCAAAGGGATACAAAACTAAAACACCAATTTTAGTACCTTCCCAGAGTTAGCTTCGTTCTCGGATTCTTCAGTCTCACCCTGAAATTTATACACTTGGTACTTGTCAAATTGAAAACAATATTATAGTAAAACATATCAACATTTCTATCAAATATAATACAAAGAAAAATGTAATAGTCATATTTAGTCATGTAGTTTACATAATTTTCCACACCTGTAGATGCCATATCAATATATGGGAAAATAAGTTACTTCTTTGAGCTGCTCTAAGCAAATATCCTTCAACTAGTTTCTGCAGAATGATGAGGATAGATTAGATGAATCAGGAAATAGTATACATTATAGGAGTGATTCAATAAACAAGATCACAACATTCGATGCTCTGACTGCAATTCAAGCAGATTGAGCCCTGGGAGCAGCACTAAACCTACATTCAGTTAACCTGTCTCCAAAGTTCTGTTTGTATTGACACTCTGCCTTGGGCAGGTTAAGGTCATTCTGGTAGATATATTAAAAACAATGTGCAATATAGAAAGTGCTAAAGTTTATGAAAAGTTTCAACCCAAAGCTTAAGCTATTAGGTTGAAGGACCTAACTAATATTTGAAGTAGTCTCAAATATTGCTGCAGTCTGAAATGTCAGCATATTCATTCTAAACGCACCTCATCATCATATCGCAGAGCCTGCACTAGCTGTGGCATGAAGAAGGTAACTGTCTCTGGAGGATATGACTCTAAAACCCTAAGAATATATGCCATGACACGTGGATGCCCCTTGTATGCTGGAGTGATGAACCCAAGAGCTTGTGTAATTGAGCAAGGAGCCCAGTGAGGCAATTGTTGAAGAAGTGAAGAATTTTCTTCAACTGCCTTTGGGGTGACAAAATAAGGTAATGCTTCTGGGATACTGCGGATATCCAATATATGTGACTGCAAAGAACATGTGTGACTATCAATTAGAGACTTTTACTCAAGATAAGTCAACTGTGTCTTGTTCAAGTTTCCAATTCTCAAAGCTAAAAGCCCATAATTACCAACCCTTTTAAGGCATAAATTAAGCCTTTACAAATGACTCCCATCACCATTTTCCAAGCTTATGCTTCTTAATTGTGTTGACAATTCTTTATAGTTTATGAAATTCTTCTACTGCCCCAGAAAATACTGATTTGTCCATTGTACTCAAATAATTGAAAAGCTTGAAAAAAACTGTCCTTCAAACAACTGTAATTTGCATCAAGGCAAACATACCTGAACCAACTGAGTAATCTCAGCTTTCAAATGAGAGTTTGTTGGAAATCTTGAAGCCATGGAGAAAACAATTCGAGGATCCACAGAGAAGGCAGTCCTAGCATGCTCAACCCATTTCTCAGAGCTAATTCTGGACCGTGAAAATAAACTACTATCCCTGAAATTAAATGGAGTTAAAAAATATCAACAATTAATATCCCATGGGACCATAAAAAATAATAATAGATAAAGATACCATGACTAAAAAAGGCGCATAATCAATGCAGTACTATAAATAATTATATTTTTGTATTAAAAAACAAAGAATTACTTGGAGTTGGTGGGATTTGCCCAAACTTCAAGCCTATCAGCCTCATGTTGACTCAGCATCAAAAGTAGTTGCTTCCTCTTTTCTCTTCCAATAGCATAGTTCTCCATCTGGCCCCAGACAGGATGATACTGATTGTTCTACAAATATTCATGTAACATTATATAAAAATACAGAGACAGTTTACCTAATTCATATGGCAATGGCGAATTCAGAATTTTTTTACTATTAATATAGAAAACATCCTTGTATGGTTAGAAAACTATGGTTTCAAAGCCTTGGATAGCTATAGATTCCGTTCACTATAGAGTATTAGTTTTACCGCATCAACAAGAGAGCTTCCATTTGCATGCTTTCCTTTTGAATCCGAATGATGTACATCGCCTTTGTCATTTGCAAGATAGTGAACGAACAAGGATACAGATTGAGCCTCAAGCTGGGCCCAATTTGCATTGTTTATGTCAAACCATTCAGGCTCAAAAGCAAACCATCCCAAAGATGCACTGTAACAGGCGACAATGTAAGCTTTTAATTCTCAAATGCAAAGCCACAATACATTTAACTAAAGGATGGGTTTCATCAAAACAAGAAGACAAGAAAATTTTCAATTCACTAAAATAGGAATCTCTGCCCTATTGTGAATTAGAATAAAAGAGTTCACATGTACCATAAATTTTGCTTATTTACAAATTTCAAGATTTCCAAACCACATTTAAACAGTCATGCTAGGCCCCAGATATACATACATTTCAAAATCTACATATTAATCCATAAGTAAGTTGCACATATAGAAAGCAACGTACTCTGTATTAGAAGTTCCAAACATGCATTTAGATTATACATCCCGAAAACTAGATGAAAATACTATAATATTTTACTTTTCTTATGTGTATCTGCGTTGAGCACCAAGTCCTAGTTAAACAAGCAAAAGAACTTGTGAAGTATGGGCACACAGGAACAAGAAACCAAACAGAGAGAGAGAGAGAGAGAGAGAAGTCAATAATGGTTACCGATAAATCCGATCTTCTAGCATCTGAAGCCCTGTTCTGAAATTCTGCAGGTTCCCTTGGTACTGACATGAGCAGAACTTGAGCCCTAGATGCATGACAGTGAAAAAAGTGCCAACAGCAGCAGGATGGTGAGAAAAGCTCCAAGGAATTACTGTGGTTCCTTGCAACATACGACCAAGGAGCAGGAGTTGCTCAACACTGTTGTGTCGGACTACCTATGCATGAAATAACGAAGTGGCCACACAATGTTAGGTAGAAGACAAAAACAAAAATTGTAACAAGATGCAAGCGCGGCTAACATCAAAACAGAAACATATGGAGAAGCTTCGCACAGTTTTGTGAAGTAAAACAAAGTTTCCTATGTATATCTGACAGAACTAAGGCAGCATTTGGATTATTTTGAAATGTATGGGAATCAATGAATGTGTTACTCTTTGTGTCAACTTACATGCAACATTCTCACTTTAAGGTTATTTATTCATTTAGATGCAGGAATAGGAATCCCATTCCCATTTCTCCTTTTGGAGGGTGTGAACATGAACTAACATGCAGGAAAGGGAATAGGAATGCATGTTTGCTGATCTACAAAAAATATAAGTAATTCCCATCCCTTCAAAGTAATCCAATGCGAGAACAAAAGTCAATCAGTATTAGAAGCCTAAAACAACATTTGGCATTCATAAGTTGAATCCATTCCTTCTGATGACAAAATTTCATGTGACAGAAAGGGGGGTGGGCCAGGGAGAGAGATGAGAGAAACCAAAAGGTCTTTACCTCAAAGCGATCAATGAAAAACCCAAGCCATAGTCTGTGAGCACTTATTTGATCAACAGGGTCAATTTCAGCTGGTGCCTCAGGCTCCCCAGGGCTGAGGTGAGGCCTCAATTTCGCAGCAGGGCCAGAATACCGAACATCAGATGCAAACAGACCTCGTTTTGTATCAATAGTCCATAACCATGCATCAACAAGCTCAGCAAGGACAAGAGACCCTAATTGAGGTGCAGCAGAAACTAACCAAGTCCAAACAAACACACCCGTCTCCATTGCGTCGAGAGTTGAAATATAGGCTGGACACCAGCATAGAAGACGTAAAAGTTGTGAGAAACCTTCTGCATTTGACTTTGACTTGGAACCCTACCCAAATAAAATAAAAATAAAAACATATCAGCAATATGGAGCCGTTTTAACTTTTTAACCCTAATATCATGCAGTCATGAAATGAAAAGTTAAATTTTACCAGATTAGACAAGAGCAATGCAGTTGCTTGAGAACAAGTCTCACGAAACTGCGCCTTGTCCAGATTTCCACCTTGCTCTGCAATGCTAACAAATTGTTGAAGTAAACGCACAAACTTGGAAATCAACATCTCATTAAATGAATCATCCTCAGTCTGTGATTGTTGAAATGCTCCAGAAATCAACCTTTGGAGACCAATACCAATAGGATTAGATTGAAAGCCACCAATGCTATTATACAACCTTCTCATGCCAGCAATTTCTCCAGCATGGTTGCACTTAACTGTTGCGCTAACTACTGCAGTACTCAGCACCTCCAAGTTGAAGGCTTCCATCAATTTTTAGTTTCCCCCCTGAACCGGCAGCGCCCCCAGCCATGACTGCAGGAATGTTTGCTGTTCGTATATCCGTCCAACAATCATTCTTACCTGTGCCTATCTGTATCTCAGATAAAAGAGAAACCACATCCGGTGTATGCTGTGCTCTCTGCCAGTTATTTGCTTTACAAAGTTTTTCCTGATAAAAACATTTTGAGACCATAAAAGAACAAAAAAAAAACTATTAATATAACATTTCTATTCAAAATTAATTAATCTAAATATCTTATAGAGCAAAAAAGAATCTCAGCCAAACCAATGAGGAGATGTCACCTCACGAATTAACACTCATACCCATCTCAATG
>JAYMSZ010003768.1:0-10194 GCA_036897665.1 Pelargonium citronellum | reverse complement strand
GAATTTGTGGGAGCGGAGCGACCCGCCCGGATCCATAATTTTAAATGAGGTGTCAACACCTTATTAGTACCACTGATATAAAATTATATCAGTCAACTAATGTACATATTACTCTTTAACTTATTTTGGGTAAAAAAAATTTAAAGATTAAATTAGATTGTATAAGTATAGGAAACTCTTTTAAAAAAATTGTCTATAAATCAAATATAAATTGAGTCCTTGATATGATGGTTCTAGTAGAGTTCTGAACAACTCTCTCCATAAACTTGTATTTCTATTCTTGTTCGTTCTCTGGAATCTTCTCTTCTCTGTTAAAACAATCTTCATTTTGCCATTGCCATTGCCATCTCCGATACTATGGGGAGCCTGAAGAGAGCTAAGCTCGCACTCGATGCATTTCGCAATTTCACTTCCAAGATTGTACCCAACCCCCCCATTCAAGCCTCAACCTCCAGAATCTCCCATCACGCCTCTACTGCCACTAAAGCCGCCACTTTGCAGAAATTAGGTTTTGCCAACGGAGCTTACAGGTATAATCACCACCGCCACAATCCATTTCTCGGCGGTGCCAAAAGATACTACTACGTCGATCGACGCCAAGTTTATCACTTCGAGCCGCGAGGTCCGGGTCGATGGTTTCAGAATCCAAGAAACTTGGATGATTGTTGTGTTGCTCGCTTCGGGAGTTATTATCACTATCTACCTTGGGAAATACGAGACTGTACCCTACACCAAGCGAAAACATTTTGTGATTTTGTCCAGAGAATCGGAGAGAAGGATCGGAGAGCTTCAATTTGATCGGCTGAAGAAGACGTTTAAGAGGGATATACTGCCTGCGATTCACCCAGATAGCGTGAGAGTGAGGTTGATTGCTAAAGAAATAATTGAGGCATTGCAGAGGGGTTTGCAGCAAGATGTGGTGTGGAGTGATTTAGGGTATGCATCTGAGTCAGAGGGGAGCCCCCATGATCCTGATGCGCAAGAAACGTTAATGGCTTTGAAGGAGGGACATTCTCATAAGGAGGAGGGGAAGTGGTTTCGCAACGAAGAGATTCTTGATGATAAATGGGTTGAGCAGAGTAGGAAGAAGAACAAATCACACTCAGATGCTTCACATTTGGAAGGGTTGAATTGGGAGGTTGTTGTAGTGAATGAGCCTATTCTTAATGCTTTCTGCTTACCGGGCGGGAAGATTGTTGTGTACACGGGTTTGTTCAAGCATTTTAAAACCGATGCAGAGATTGCTACCATAATTGGGCATGAGGTGTGATCATCTGCCCCCTAGCTTTTTTACTAATTCATTATATTGATGCGAATCTGTTTGTTTATTGTACAAGAACTGTGAGCTGAACTGTGAAGGGTCCTTTTTATTGATCAGGTTGCTCATGCTGTGGCTCGACACTCGGCAGAATTGGTTACAACCAACTTGTGGGTTTTCATTATGCAGATTATACTTTTTCAGTTTTTTCCAACTGATGTTGTCAGTGCAATGTCAAATATTCTATTCAAGCTTCCCTTCTCTCGGAGGTTAGTTTATTGGCTTCATCATTTGAAGCAAAGTTCTTTGTTTTAATTAAGGACAATCTATGACATTAGTTACTACTGTTAAAACCTAGTTGTATTTTAGGGTCTATCTAGTTAGGCAGGCCTCGAACGGTAACATAGGCCCCTTTTTGAGGCATTTAACACGTAAGGTATCCTTGTCGAAGAATACTACCTGACTCCTTGAAATCCTTCTAAAGTCTCAAATTTTGAGTCTTTTTACTATACTTGTTAAGACTTATATGCCAGTATCGCTAATAAAGTACCGGTTATAAGAGAATCGGCTGCCTTTTTTTGGTGGATTAGGTGAGCGAATTTAAGATAATAGAGTTGTTAAATACCAATAAGATAATTCCCGTTTATGTTCTCTTGATTTCTAATGACGTTCACAATCTTCTAGATATATCCATAGGACCATGGGCTGAGCTAGTTTTTCTCAACTCTTGTATCGTGGGATAGATTAATGTTAATCCAATAAATATTATTTTTTTTTGCTACTGGACATTGAGGCGAAAATAGGATACTTTTAAAAGTGCGAGTCATGATTGTTCTTGTACTATGTAGTGAAGGCTTAAGTCAAGTCAAATGCCCCCAAGAAAATCTGGGAGACAAATTCTTTGCACATTGCTGCCTATCTCATTGGGATTACTGTATTAGTTTCATTGTCAAATTAGGATATAACACAAGAGTCCTGCGAAGCTTATTCAGAGCCTGAAATCAGCTTGTTTAATATTATATAGCCTGGACAATAGACCATAGTGTGGGGTTTTAGCATAAAGATAGAAATGGTGTAAAGTGAAATGTCCTTGTCACATGCTTGGATATTATTAGAAGTGTCATTGTCACATGCATGAATATTATTAGAAGTGTTCTTGATGCATTTTGACATCTTTTCCATGGCAAAAGTGAAAAAAAAGGTTTCAGTTTGTTTGAAAGTTATGGTTTCAAATTTTCCGTTTCCATATATTTCTGGAACTTTAAGAATCTTGAATCATTATATTGTACCAGGTGTACATATAAAGGTCACTTTTCCAATTATTTATCTAGGAAATGCCTTGATACTTTAGGCATGAATAACATATCATACTCTGGCCTAGGTTATCAGATTTCTCTTTGTGGGAGTAACATAGTGATTTGTTCATTCTCTAAATTTAATAACTGTACGCTGTTGGTTGCTTGTTCAACAGCCTCAAGCACTAAATTCATAGTCACATGTTTATATTTGATCTTAGTTAAAACTAAAAAAAAAAAAAATTCATGTAACAGAGTAAGTTGATTGAGAGGGGGATTTTAAATGTGGAGTAAATCATCTCAGTCATAAGGATTAATGGTTATCTTTGAGTGATTCCATTTAGGTTTTCTTTCGCCTTTGACTTATGTGGCATATTCAAGCAGTTGTTCATTAGTTAACAAGAAATTTTGTACATGTTTAATGCTTAAACCTGCTTTTCCATTACTCTTTGGTGCTGGTTTCAACATATTAGGATATACTGCCTGTATTATATAGCACCTCATGTTGAACTCCAAAGAAACTGAGGGTAGCGGAGATGAGATTAACTGAATTATTTTTCTACTTGTTTAATGCTTAAACCTGCTTTTCTATTACTCATTGGTGCTGGTTTCAACATATTAGGCCCGTATTGTGTAGCACCTAATGTTGAACTCTAAAGAGACTTAGCGTAGCGGAGATGTCAGATGAGAATACTTTGGTGGTTGTTTGTAATATTAGTAAGGATAAGACTAGGAGTGAAGCTAATTGATCAAAAATTGCGGTAGCCCCAATGGAGGATAAGACAAAGGGAACAATGGAACATTATTAAGGTGATCTGGGCATGTGCAGCATAAGGACGTTAATGACCCCATGCAGAAGGGAGAGAGACTAAAAATATTAGGGGGAGCCCTAAATTAATATGAAAAGAAGGAATAAGAAAAGATATGATAGTTGTATCACTAGATAAGATAAGGTGGAATAGGAGAATCTGAGTGGAGGATTCCAAAGAGTTTTGCTAAAGATTTATGTAGTTGACCCTGATTTTGGTTGGGAAAAGGCTTGGCTGTTGCTGTAGTACTCCCTTAAAGACTGGAAATTAGTTTAAAATATCTGCCTGTTTCAAGTAAATTTTCACCCTTGCTTCCCTATCACATAAAATTTAGACATGATTTCTCGTAAATTTTCCTTTTTTCTCGAGGCACCTATTCACATGTAACATTCTGTACTTTTTTTTCTTTTTTCTCTAGGGTTGCTTGTCATCTTCTATATTAATGAATAATTATTAGAGTCTAGGAAATCAAGAATGCATTCCTGGCGCTATAAAGGAAATTCTTTATGGACCCTAAAATAAATAAAAAATGAAAGATGGTAATTTTAGTGATTGTGATGATAGCTCATAGATTAAAGCATAGTGATCTCGTGGAAGTGAAACACAACTGTGCAGCATCACATATTACGGCAGTTGCGTGAGATTATACCTCTCCTAGCATAACTGCATAAACATGTTTAGTCTTGTCCCAATTTTTTCAGTTATGAATTGTTTTCTTAAGCTGTAGACTAACATCACCAGCAATCTGCACTGCGAAATTTATAGGAAATGGACTCATTGCCCAATGAATTTGTTCTAATGATTCCTCTGGCAACTAGCCTAGCCTAGCAATTAGCTCCTAGCAAGTTTTCATTTCCCCCTGTAAGGATGCTGTCAATATGGCTGTATAGTTTTAGAGAAAAGAAATTGAAATATAATCAGCTTATTTACCTACATCTTCCTTCCTGAAGTTTGAATTTTAGAATGCCTTAGATTTGGTTCTATGTTGTGTATGATAATTCTTGGCAAATGCCCTATTCTGCTTAAGTGTGGGTCCCACTCAGATGCATGGGGAATCATGCCTAAGTGATCATAGTTTTGGTTCGGATAAGAGATGGCTCTGTAAAAGACCCCATTTAAAGGTGGAACATTGTTCTCAGTGGAGGTTTCAGAACCATATGATTGCTTGAAAGTTGAAACTGGATGTAGGAATCTGAAGGGAAACGCTGGATGAGCTCACAGCATGGAGAAATAGGGTTAAGAGAGTCGAGGAAGAGGGTAAAATGATAACTATAGTTTGGATTGTCCTTGATCATGTATGTAGAAACATAGTTGCTCATTACTGTATTGAGCTTTCTCCTTTTTGTTTCTAAATTCTCAAGGGAGGGTTGATATTCACTAGGTTTTTTCTTTGGGGTTTCAAAATTGTCATTCTATATCCCTTATAATTCTTTATTTTGCCCGCATCTTCTAGATCTCCTATTGTTTCATTTGAATTTCTTGGATAATTTTTTTTAAAAAATAATAAATGAGCTTTTGATTTTTATCTTGAATTAACTCGACTGTTAATTGACCCTTCTCTGCATAGTGGCGTGATATAAATAAAATGCAGGAAGGGCAAGGGGCTGGTTTATAGACATCATAGTTTTGTTTGCTATTCCTTTTTACTTGGATAATGAAGTTGGTTTAGTCTGCTTCCTTGTACTCACCTAATTATTTTACGGATGGTGCTTCTTTCAGGATGGAAATGGAAGCAGATTACATTGGGCTCCTTTTGCTTGCTTCAGCTGGATATGACCCTCGAGAGGCACCCAAAGTTTATAAGAAGTTAGGGGAAGTTGCTGGTGGCGACTCAGCTTTGCAAAATTATCTCTCTACTCATCCATCTGGAAAGAAGAGAGCGGAATTGCTGTCTCAAGCTAAAGTCATGGAAGAAGCACTAAGTATATACAGGGAAGTAAAGATGGGACGGATAGGCGAGGGCTTTCTATAGGGGACTGCATAGCCACCAACCAGCGCTGTGAAGTTGTTCTCAATATCCATGTTCTTTTTAAGGACGCTATACACATGTAAATTGTTCTTCCAAATACATTTTTTGTTCTTTGCCTCAATGAGGAGTAACTGTATTGCAGCCATTGTGATTGAACTAAGTCTTTTAAATTGCAAGTTAACTCACGCATTACAAGCTATCTATTGCCATGGTTTGGCCGTGCGTGTGTATGTATTTCTACTCGAGAGTTTATGCATCTGTGATTATTTTTTTCCTCGACAGAAGCAATTACCAAGTCTTGGTTTTTGCTCATGGTGAACATTTGGCTGATAATGAATTTATTACAGTTCTCATTTCATGTCATGTAGCTAAGCTGGGACCAAAACAGAAGGCAACAAACTGAAGTGAAATTGCTGGAAGAAGAGTTAGTTGGTGGAGCTTATTGGTATGTATGTTTTCAATAATTGCCAACCTTTAACCTCCATATTCTTATCTTTCGAAGGCAGTATCCTAGAGTAAATTTCAAATAAAGAAGAAAAATGTCCTTGTCCTCCCTGAGTAAATTTCCGTATTGGCAGGTGCACTTGGAATATTACATGTTGAAAACGGTGTACAGATAGTTCCAAAAACTGACACTTCAATTAGAGATAATCACAATGAAAAGAAAAAAGAAATCCTCAATTAATAATACTTTTCTCTACAATCAAGAACAAATTCTCTGAATATTTGTATTGTAGTGAAAAAAATAATAAAGCTATAAATCTAACTCAATTGAGTAGTTTAATTTCTGTTTTCAGATACTCTCAGTAATATTCTCTACAATGGGTGCTCTCCTTCTTGCTTCTTCCTTGATTCTCCTCCTCCTGGGGTTCTTTGCTACATCCTTTGTTTTATCTGTTTTTGGAGTACTAGTTTTCTTTGCGATACTATTTATAGCTATACAAACCATCAGTTACATGAAAGAATTGATAGCAAACGATCATCAACGACCTCCCGTTGCTGGCCCGATGTTGATACAGCTTGTTAACTTCAATAGACTCTTCGATTACCAAACATCTGTTGCTCAGAAGTACTCCACCTATCGTCTAATTCTGTCATCGCATAGTGAAATTTATACTGCTGATCCTGTTAATGTAGAATATATCCTTAAAACCAACTTCCCTAATTATGGCAAGGTCATCTTATAGTTCATCGCCAACTACCCAATAATTCTCTCTATTCTCTTTTATTCTTTTTTTTTGCTAACAATTGATTCTTGGTGTGATGTTATTGCAGGGACAGTACAACTATGGAGTAATGAGTGATCTTTTTGGTGATGGAATTTTTGCTGTGGATGGAGATAAATGGCGACACCAGCGAAAACTAGCCAGCTATGAGTTCTCAACAAAAGTATTGAGAGACTTCAGTACTGCTGTTTTTCTTGAAAAGGCCGCAAAGTTAGTTTCAACAGTCTCAGAATCAGCAAAGGCCGAGAAGACGAAGGATTTACAGGTTTCTTGTATTAAAAGTTTCTCCACAATGTTTTGATTCGTCACTCTGATATGTTGCAGTTTGACATTTTACTTCAAGCTCATTTGAAGCATCATAATTTTCATTATGCTTCAGGACATGTTGATGAAGTCAACTTTGGACTCAATCTTCAAAGTCGGATTTGGGTTTGAGCTGAATTCTCTTTCCGGATTGGACGAGTTTGGAAGTAAATTCCAAAAGGCCTTCGATGACTCCAATGTTATCGTCTACTGGCGCTATGTTGATGTGTTTTGGAGGATCAAAAGGTTCCTAAACATTGGCTCAGAGGCCACTCTAAAGCAAAACCTCAGAACAATTGACAACTTCATTTTCGAGCTGATTCGATGCAAGAGGGAGCAGATGAAGAACAAGCAGCTTGATGTGAGTAAACTTCCACATTATTGCTGATGCATTATTCTATTTTCTTGTCTAGAATCTGGACAACATGACGATGATGATGGATGATACTTTTGTTGTATCTTTAGAGAGGAAAAGAGGACATTTTGTCGAGATTTTTGATGGAAAGCGAGAAGGATCCACAGAACATGACAGACAAGTACTTGAGAGACATAACACTCAACTTCATCATTGCTGGCAAGGACACATCTGCAAACACACTCACATGGTTCTTTTACAAGCTCTGTAAACACCCTTTGGTTCAAGAGAAAGTAGCACAAGAAGTGAGGGACGCTACCAAAGCCCCCAACAATCTATCCGCTGATGAATTCACCACGTACATTACCGAAGAGGCTCTTGAAAACATGCAGTATCTTCATGCTGCTCTAACCGAGACCCTCAGGCTGTATCCAGCAGTTCCTGTGGTAAATCAATGTTTTCATTATCGTTCGCGTGAATGATGGAACTCTTTTGATTATTGTTTTGTTTCTTGAAAATGGCGACAGGATGGGAAGGCGGCGTCAGAGGACGACGTGCTCCCGGATGGGTTCAAAATCAAGAAAGGGGATGGAATAAGCTATATGGCGTACGCCATGGGAAGGATGAGTTACATTTGGGGAGAGGATGCGAGTGAGTTTCGACCCGAGAGATGGCTTGAAAATGGGGTGGTCAAGCCGGAAAGTTCTTTTAAACTCACTGCATTTCAGGTCACTCGCGCGCGTACATTATCTTGTTTATCAATCTTTTTATGCTTCTTGTTGGCTACAGTTTCTTGGTCGTACTTAATTAATCGAATGGGATATAATATTTTCTGCAGGCCGGGCCTCGAATTTGCTTGGGGAAGGAATTTGCTTACAGGCAAATGAAGATATTGGCAGCTTATCTGGTTCACTTCTTCAGATTCAAGGTGGAGGAGGAAGAGAGCAAGGAAGCTACTTATCGGACCATGTTCACTCTTCATATGGATGGAGGACTCCATTTATATGCATCTCCAAGGAATATGTAATGTCTACTTAACTTAAGTATGCGTTTAAATCAATAACATCACATATGTATCTTTCACTAGTTATAAAAATAGATACTTGCTCAATCAAATATTCAATCTCCACTTAGGTCTAACACAAACTTGTTTGTTAACACCATGAAGATTTTTCTTTCTGAGGTAAAAGAAAGAAAAAAAGAGGAGAGAAGTTTATAAGAAATTTGAGCTGTGTTGGATAAATGAGGTTGTAAAAGGAGGTGTAAAATTTGTAAGTTTTTGTATGTAGTAAAATTACCACTTAACTCTTAGAATAAATTATTATTTTGTCTCGAAATGAGTGTCATTATTTTATTTTGAGAAAATTAAGGAGACGTTAGTTAGTATAATATATTTACTCTTGTATAATCATGATCACGTGTTAAGTGATACTAATTAACTTATTATCAGGATCCTATTGATACATGCTTGCTTCTTTTGAAGTTTCAGATTTCAATCTTAGTTGTTACACTTGCGGATAAAAAGAGTAGGGATAAGTTTCCACATCTTGCATTATTTGTGTCCTATATCGAAGTTTCAAAGCCTTCCCAACGTCTGGGGAAAACTTTCACGGTCGTAATTTGAAGCTTGAACACCGTCCACGGTCCATCAATTGTTCTCCACGTGATTGACAAGTACACATATTTTCATCCGCAACAAATTAGACTCAGTTGACTTGTATTGTAGTATTGTGTGTCAATTGAATGACAATTAGGCAGATTGTTTTTATCCATCCATGCATAGTAAAGTAAACAAATTAATTATTAGGCCGCCATATGTAATAAACAGAGAGAGAGAGAATCTTAGAGAGAGAATGAGAATCTTTGAGATAGAGAGAAAGAGAATCTTAGAGAGAGAGAATCTTAAATTAGAAATTATTTGGTTTAAGCTAATTTATCAATGAAGTTGTGAAACTTCATTAAAAGACTTGGATGTAGTGGGTCGTTCCACCCTCACAAATTTAATTTGAATATATACAAGTAAATTTTAATATGGTGACAAGATCTGATTTGATAAGATTAGAGGATTAGACTAAGTCATTCTTTATATATCTAATCTTTAATTGTTGAAGTAAAGATAAAGTGATTGAAAGAGAACTTGTATTGATCAAACAAATGAGATTACAATATATAAACATTAATATACACAATTCTAATGCATGTTGCTCTATATAGAGAAAGAGAAAGAGAAAGAGGAAGAAGATCCTGCATAAGGGCCCAAATTTTTTTCCCCCCGGGCCTAAAAATTGGTAGGACCGGCCCTGGTCGTTGGCTCCAATTAAGTAGTAAAGTCTATTCCTCATTCAATCCATGACAATCAGCATCCTCGATGGTAGGACTTGTATCACACAAAATTCAAGATAAAAGATTAACGCACAATTTAAATCATGTGTTATTTTACTCACAAACATCAAATTAGAAGAGAATTGAGGCACTGTACGTAAGCACTCTTTCGAGTGTCAGTGTTGCGTCAAGCAATATGAACATGAGACAAATGAGTTTGAGAAACACAATCGGTTAATACATTTTTGTTACAAATAATATGATCAGTTGCCCCTAAGTCGATAATCCATGATGAATTAATTTTACTACGTTAGGGTTTAAAAAACCTGTCGCAGGACCCGTTGTGGCATTGTGTTTAACCCACTTAGAAAATCCATAAGACGAGCCTTTGCACGGAGTGAGCTGCAAAGCTTGATTTGAATTTTGACCCAAATTGGGCTTTAATCAGCCGAAGCCTTCCCAGACCATTCCATTGTTATTTTGGCTCATAGCAGCCAAATTATTGTTCTTTGTAATCTGCCTTGGGTTGAGTCACATTCTCATCCACAAAACCGACCTTATTTTTTTGAAATGAGAGTAGTGAGGAATGTTTTTAGCTCAAAAAGAAAATAATTTTATTGCATCAAATCATTCTCCAAGAGAGTTACAATCACTAAG
>JAYMSZ010003767.1:0-10196 GCA_036897665.1 Pelargonium citronellum | reverse complement strand
TTATATTTCCTCTCAATAAAAGTGCTACTTTGGTCCTTATAATCTCAGTTTATCATTCTGTGATTATTATCATACCATTTGGTGCTTTCATTGTCCTCCCGTACCATCCAATGGCTATAGGATCTGAAGTCTCACATGAAGAAGGCTCACATCATGCATATGATTTGAGCCAACTTCGTGAATCCATCGAAGCCATGAAGTTGCAAATGACAGAATTCATGATGCTTAACACACCTCCAGCCCACTCACCATCACCCAACAACACCGCTGTACCTCAACAATACCACACAATCCCTAACAACAACACCTCCATCAACCCAAACCACTCATCCCAACATGCAACAAATCGGCCGATTCCGTTTCGGTCCAAGATAGACTTTCCCAAATTTGATGGCAGTAAAGCCATTGACTGGCTAAATAGAGCCGAGGCGTATTTTGAATATTATGACACTCCAGAAACACATAAGCTATTGTTAGCCCATGTTCACATGGAGGGCGACAATTTAGCTTGGTTCCAAAATTTGAAGAAAACTGGCCAGATTTCGGATTGGCCATCTTTCGCGCGCGTCGTTGAATTACAGAAAGGTCCATCGGAGTTTGAAGATCCAATGAAAAACCTCTTCAAACTTACACAAACGGGTACAGTCCAAGAGTTTAATACTCAATTTTCTGTATTAGCTAATCGTTGCACTGGTCTTTCTGAACAGATGTTGATGAGTTGTTTCTTGGGAGGATTAAAGGCAGAGCTGCAAAATGAAGTCACAGCAGCAAAACCAACATCCTTAACAAATCTCATCAATTTACCCTTGTTGCATGAGCAACGTTTACGACCAAGTCGGCCAGCATTCTCGTCTCGAACAACACCACGAGCTTCTCAACTTCCACCGTTGCTACTAGCACCTTCGCAAATGGTCTCCAACCCGAGCCGTAGTACCACATCTCCTGTCACCACTAGTTCTACTAAAAGACTGTCGAAAGCTGAGATGAACGAGCGACGCCTTAAGGGACTCTGTTTCACATGTGATGAGCCTTTTACAGCTAGTCATCGTTGCCCCAATCGCACATACTTGCACATTGAGGTATTGGATGACGACGACATAAAGGATAACTCAGAAACACCAATTGATGCAACAATGATCGAGCAAGCCACTACTCAATCGGAGCCTCACATATCGTTTTATGCGCTTTCAGGTCGCAAATCACCGGGAACGCTTCGATTCATTGGTACCATTCAAGGAGTGTCGGTTAATATTTTGTGTGATAATGGTTCTACACACAATTTTATTCAACCGAGGTTGGCTAAGTATCTCAAACTTCCGATTCAGCCGTGTGACAATTTTCATGCTCATGTGGGCAATGGAGACATATTGGCAGGTGAAGGATTCATTTCATCAGTGAAGATGACTATTCAAGATCATGAGTTTATCTTTCCAGCAACCTTACTCTCTATATACGGGGCTGATGTGGTCCTCGGAATCCAATGGCTTGCTACTCTTGGAAAGACAATCACTGATTACAATGCACGAGTTATGGAGTTTTGGATGGCTGGGAAACGTATTCGACTTAGCGGAGTAAATGATTCTGAAGTCGCACCGGCACAATATCACCATGTTCGGAGGATGTGTCGAACAGACACAGTGGCAGAAGTCTACACCATTGAGGTCGTGCACACTTCTCCTAATACTCAATTGGTATTGCCAGATGATTTGGATGCAAATTTAAAGGCTTTAATTCTCAAGTTTCAATCCATATTTGATACTCCTTCTGGGCTACCACCACAACGCAGACATGATCATGCCATTCCGCTACTTCCCTCTGCTGCCCCGGTTAATATAAAACCTTATCGCTATCCGTATTCTCAAAAGATTGAGATTGAAAAAATAGTGACGGATATGCTAGCTTCTGGAATTATTCGTCCGAGTAAAAGCCCATTTTCTTCTCATGTTTTGTTGGTGCGCAAAAAAGATGGGACTTGGCGTTTTTGTGTGGATTATAGAGCTTTGAATTCTATCACAATTAAAGATCGATTTCCTATTCCAACTGTCGATGAATTGTTAGATGAGCTTCATAATGCTCGGTTCTTCTCCAAGCTCGATCTTCGATCCGGATATCACCAAATCCTACTTCAGGAGGAAGACCGACATAAAACCGCTTTCCGTACTCATTTGGGACACTACGAGTGGCTTGTTATGCCTTTTGGGCTTTCCAATGCACCAGCGTCATTTCAAGCTCTTATGAATGACATCTTTGGTAAATTTCTTCGTAAGTTCGTGCTTGTATTTTTTGATGATATATTGATATATAGCTCTTCGTGGGATGATCACTTGGTCCATTTGAGTGCTGTATTTCAGGTTATTGTTGATAATGAACTATTTGTCAAATACACTAAATGCTCATTTGGCCAGACATCGGTCGAATACTTAGGCCATGTCGTATTAGAAAATGGAGTTGCCATGGACGGTTCAAAAGTGGAGGCGATACTCTCGTGGCCTACTCCATCGAACCTGAAGCAATTACGAGGCTTTTTGGGTTTAACGGGGTACTATCGAAAATTTGTTCGCAATTATGCCCGAATAGCCTCTCCTCTTACTGATTTGCTCCGAAAAGATAACTTTCAGTGGTCTTCGTTTGCTCAAGATGCCTTTCAAGCGTTAAAAATGGCAGTGACTACGGCACCTGTTCTTCGGCTTCCGGATTTCAAAATTCCTTTCATATTAGAGACCGATGCATCTGGGACTGGTATTGGAGCAGTTTTGGCTCAAGAAGGGCATCCAATTGCCTTCTTTTCCATGAAGTTATCTACCAAAATGCAAAGGGAGTCAACATATGTACGAGAAATGTTTGCGATCACTCAAGCTGTGAAGCGTTGGAGGCCATATTTGTGGGGTCATAAATTCATTATTCGTACCGATCAAAAGAGTTTGGTGGGTCTTAATTCACGAGCTCCCCAAACGCCCGAACAGGAGAATTGGTTGGTCAAATTAGTGGGCTTCAACTTTACTGTCGAATACAAACCCGGTAAAGAAAATTCGGCGGCTGATGGACTTTCTCGTTGTTACATGATGTACATGGCTATTTCTTTTCCACAATTCGACATATTAACAGAAGTCAGAGCAGCTCTACAACGTGATCCTAATGCGCTCTCTTTGATGTGTCAACTTAAAGAGAACCCAACTTCCCGGCCTGGTTATGCGTTGACGGATGGTCTCTTACTTTACAAGAGTAGAGTATATATACCACATGATGAGCACCTTCAATTGCAGTTACTTGGTGAATTTCACGCTTCTCCAGTTGGTGGCCATGAGGGAATCCATCGTACATATAAGAGGTTGGCAACAAATTTTTTTTGGCCAAAAATGCATGCTTCAGTAGTATCTTATGTTCATAGTTGTACTACTTGCCAGCAAGCTAAAACAGAAGCTTTAAATCCTGCCGGCCTTCTCTCTCCTTTGCCAATTCCGACTCAAATTTGGGCGGATGTGTCCATGGACTTCATAACTGGTCTGCCGTCTTCGAGCGGATTTACTGTTATCATGGTGGTTGTTGATCGATTAAGTAAATATGCTCATTTAGCACCCCTTAAAGATGGTTACACCAGCAAACAAGTTGCTCATTCCTTTGTGCATACAGTGGTCAAGTTACATGGAGTTCCTCAAACCATTGTCAGTGATAGAGACAAGGTATTTATTAATACTTTTTGGCAAGAATTATTTAAGTTACAAGGCACAACGCTAGCTATGAGCACATCTTATCACCCTCAGACGGACGGACAAACTGAATCCTTGAATAAGTGTATCGAGATGTATTTGCGATGTTTCGTCCATCAATCCCCATCCAACTGGCTCAAATACTTGCCATGGGCAGAGTATTGGTACAATTCGGCATTTCATTCAGCGGCTGGTATGACTCCTTTTCACATTGTTTATGGACGGCCACCTCCAATAATTAGTCGCTACATTCCGGGTTCTGCACATCGGCCAGAGGTTGAAATGGAGCTGCAAAATAGAGATGAGATTCTCCAACTCTTACGTCTCAATTTAACCAAGGCACAAGCTCGAATGACAGCATAGAAGAACAAACATCGTAGGGATGTTTCATTTGTGGAGGGAGACCTCGTTCTTGTGAAGCTTCAACCTTATCGGCAATCTTCCGTGGCTAACCGTGCTTCACAGAAACTAGCTCTTCGATACTTTGGACCGTTTCCGGTTATTAAAAAGATAGGTTCGGTGGCATACAAACTCCAACTCCCTACAACAGCAAAAATACATGATGTTTTTCATGTATCTCTTTTGAAGAAGTTTGTGGGCTCGACAATTTCATTAGCTAATGAGCTGCCTGCGGAGGTTACTGAAAATGGTCCAATTATCCAACCATCAGAAGTATTGCAACTTCGTTTAGTACGTCGTCGAGATGCTTGGGTACCGCAATTGCTCATTTTGTGGACTGGTCTTCAAGATATTGCCCCCACTTGGGAAGATGCTGCTGCTTTTGTTCGTGACTACCCTGACTTCAACCTTGAGGGCAAGGTTGTGCCGGACGGGGAGGGTAATGGTACAGACTTGCAAGCTTGGATTCACCGTCACAACATCGTGCCACGTCAACCACACTCCCATGCAAGGACGACTCTTGTGACAGATAAGAGCACAAGTGATTCAATAATAGAAGAGTTTGAATTGAATGCAGACTACAGCCAACCTGATAATGATCAAGTTGTTGATGGGGAATCAGATAACAACAAAGGCAAGAGGAAAAGGAGGACTCCAGCACATCTGAAAGACTATCAGCTATATTGAGAATTATAAATAGGACCTAGCACAAGTAGTTTAGTTATGTTGAGTTTTCAATTGGTTATACTAGTTTTCTCTCCTAAATTCTTGCTTTTCTCGTCTAAACTCTGTCATTAGAAGTTTGTTTGAGTTATATTTCCTCTCAATAAAAGTGCTACTTTGGTCCTTATAATCTCAGTTTATCATTCTGTGATTATTATCATACCAAGCATGCTATAATTAGTAGGTTCATAGCATATGTTACAAACTAGTGGGGCATTATCATGACCATAACATGGTACAAACCAGCAGGACACTAAGACAACTAAACTTGACTCCAACTCAAAAAACTATCAGGATTATAACATGGTTCAAACTATCGGATAAATATAAAGAGAATGAGCTAAATATAATGGTGGATGACACATGTTATAATGTCATCACTTGATATAGTGATAAGTGTCAACTCATCACTTGACACTTAAGTATTTCTAATTCTTGCACCTCCAATATGCTAGTACTTTGGTCTTAAAATCTCCCCCAACGTTAGGATGACATTTCAAGGTACGCGACAAGAACAAATATCTTCGGAGATTTGTTGTTGTTTATGTATTGTATATTGAAAGAATGTGAAATTCGTTGCTACTTGATATACAAATTAGACTCCATACTTAGTAACATGGTAATGTGAAGTCAGTGAGCTGGTTTTGTTTGGATTTAGTGACTAGAGTTCGTTCTCTTATTTGTTCTACATGTGATCAAGGTTAATGTTAAGTTATAGGGCTTCGACTTAGGTCCACTTATCCATGTTAGGCATATGCTCCGTTCACTCTAATTCAATCGCACGTGAGAGATAGTTTTAAGTGATCGATACTCCCGACTTTAGTCCGCCTAGCAGGCTCGAGTTCATCTTTCTCATTCAACAAGTACATCACGAGGAGTAGAAGTGTTAAGGCCTTTCACATCACTTTTGAAATTAATGATCACTTAAAATATTGGTTGTGTTTACTACCTGTCAAGTTAATCTTTTGGTTGAAGTCAAATTTAATACTCGAAAGAAATCTAACAGAACAAAGGATGTCCATGGAAAAAAAATATTGCCCTTTAAGCAAGATCTAACCTACGATCTTGTTTGAACATGTAGACAATGATTGGAGACCAATTTCAAGGATGTGTACTCTAAAGCTGAGTTCTAGGGTTGGCTTTATCCATATTGTGCTACATTCCATCCATGTACTGGAAATACAAGATCCAAATTCCCTCGGCAAGATCTATAATCATGCAGGTGATCAGTACCGCAATCACAGCAAAACTCTTATCAGAACTTAAAATAGGTTTACAATGTACCGTTGGATCAGATTAGCATACACAAAATGTGCAACTGCACATGACCCTTAATTGAGGATGAACCAATTTTTTAGTCTGTGTATTAATGAAAGAAACGAAAAAATAATTTGAATCTTATTTTAACTTAAGAACGCACGGCACACGTGTTTTTTGTCAATTCGGTAGAACACATAAAAAGAATTGAAAACGAGTATTTGTAAAACACGTGCATCGAATGCAAGGCCCAAAAAGGGCCCAAGTTAGCTCAGCCCAGCCCAATCGCTGTTTCCAAGTCCCAAAAAAGGGCACGTTTTGGTCGTGCTCGATGTTTACAGTTTACACAGAAGTGAAATTAGAGAGAGAGACGCAAAAATGTTGACCCGCTACGTTCACGCAGTACTCATCGCCGGCCGCCGGATCTCGACTGAAGCGGTGGCTCCGGCGAAAAACTCCGGCGCCGGAGCTTCCAAAAGACGTGGTAAAGATTCGCTGGGACGAAGACTGTTCAGCCTCGAATATGCAAAAGAAAGCCCGATTATAGCTATTCGGCAATGGCAAGAAGAAGGCAACACAGTGCACAAGTATGAGCTCGATAGCATTGGCAAAGAGCTCCGCAAGTCCCAACGCCACGAGCTTGCTCTTCAGGTCTATTATTTTGCTGATCTTTTGCATTCATGCGGTTTCAATTTAATATGATTTTTTGTGTTTTCAAATTGGTGTTCTAAATCTGAATGTAGCTCTTAATTTCATGAAAGTGGAGGTTACTTATATAGGTTTTATTTTTTGAAGGATACTTATATAGGTTTTAAGTTATAATTTATTAATTGAAATTGAATTGGATAAAATCACAAATTAAAGTATTAAACTCACAGATTGGGTTTGTGTTTTTGCTGTTTAGAGTTTAATTTGGCACAAAAGATTAGGATGATAAACTAGCTTGAATTTTAGCTGTACTTTGGTATTCATTTTGGTGCCCTTGGTGTTTCTGAGTATAGTTTATGAAGTTAGGTACCGTTTGGTTTTTGAATTAGAATGGAAATATGAGTCATTTTCACTCTGAATCTAAACTTGAACAATGAGAATCTCATTCAGTTTCATGATTCACATTCCAGAACAACAATTCTCTTCCAAACGCTGTCTTAAGGTAGTAGTAAAGGGATCCTAATATACGGCTTTTATGTTTGCAAATTTGCATAGCCAACATTCTTTTTTCTAATAATGATAAGGTAGAAGTAGTGAATTGGGTTTTTGGTGTGAAAGTGTGGACTATATCTTATCCATAAGATCCTTATTCTTAAGTTGGAGTGTCATCACTTTTAATTATTTTTACTCTTTGTCCCAAAACAAGTTACACTTCCTTTTTTCGAAAAGGAAATTATGCTTGAATCACCAATAATATCATTTACGAAGTTAATTATAGTCACTTGATTTCGTTACAAATGTGCGTTTTGGCACATGGAGAAAGTCGAACACTAATAAGGTTAGGCTTGAATTTTTGCAAAGAGTCAAATAGCAAACTTTCTTTGAGGGAATACTTTCAGTTTTTGTAGTTCTTACTGTATCTGTTTTATAAGACTCGCGATGTGAAAGAGAAGAGGGTTAAAATTATGGTCGACATTTGTATTTTAATTTATTATTGGTCTAATTGTTATTATTATATTCATTGTCTTAGAGTGTGTTTGAAAGTTAATACCAATCATCTTTCTATGAGACCCGAGAGATAGCCGAATTATTTGAAATAGGGAAAGTGCATATCACTTACTGCTCTAGAGGCTTCTTAGAGCATTATAGGTAGAGCTGACATTGCCCAGAAATAGATAAAAAAGTTACGCAAAAATATAATCGAATTGCATTCTTCCTTAAAGTAGCTTGCTAGAAATTTCATTGGACTCTTTAACTTCATATAACTGCATCACAATATCACATAATACAATTAGGTTTTCTTCTGTTGGCTTGCAATATAGCGCGGTCAGTTGGTCAGTCTAGAAGATTATGTATAGCAATTGCTAGTCAAGTCTAAAGCTTACTATAACAATAACACCAGCTAAGTCATTCCCCAAACATTGTTGGCTCAACGATATGAATCCTGTAGCAAAACAATTTGGGACCATTTGCTCGTATTCTCCTCCTCCACTTCGTCCTATCTAAATGCCATCTTCAAATCTAGAGCTTATTGTATTACTAAATTTCAATTCAGCATATTTCACTGGTGTTGTGATAACGAGTAAAATAAATTAGCTTTTGATGTTTTTTTTGGCGTTATTCCAAAACATTTTGTTGTTGTCCTTGCAGTTTACAATTTTGAGTTGATTGTCTATGCAGGTCTGTGAATGGATGACACAACAGCCAGACATCAAGCTTTTACCAGGTGACTATGCTGTCCAGTTCGACTTGATAGCGAAAATTCGCGGCTTAGCTAGTGCAGAGAAATTTTTGGAAGATCTTCCTGATCAAATGAGAAATCCTACTTATACAGCCCTTCTCCATACCTTTGTCCGCAACAAGGAGACTGCAAAAGCCGAGGCTGTGTTGGAAAAAATGTCAAAAAGTGGTTTCTTGAAGTGTCCCCACCCTTATAATCGCCTCCTTTCTTTCTACATCTCAACTGGGCAAAGATGGAAGGTTGTAAGAATGGTTGAGGAGTTAAAGAAGAATACTTTGCCAGATGTTACCTACAATATCTTCTTATCTTTATGTACCTCACGAGTTAACGTTTTTGCCGCAGAAGAGATCGTTCGTGTGCTGAATGAATCAAAAATAAAACCCAATTGGAAGACTTATGGTACATTAACCAAACTTTACATAAAAAAGTCACTTCCTGAGAAAGCAGCTTCTACTTTGAAGGAGATAGAGAAGATGGCTTCTCAAAAAAATCGAACTGCTTATTCCTATCTCATTCAAGCGTATGCAAAGATGGAAGATAAGGATGAAGTTTGGCGGATCTTGAAGAAGATGAGGGAATGTCTCCACAAAATGACTGATGCAGAGTATGTTTGCATCTTATCTTCATTTGTGAAGTTGGGAGAATTAGAAGAAGCGGAGAATCTTTATTTTGAATGGGAGTCCATTGCTGGAAGTAATGATGCCAGAGTTTCGAATGTGCTTCTTGCTGCCTACGTTGACAAGAAGGATATCAGAACAGTGGAAAAGTTCTATAATCGGATGGTAGAGAAAGGCATTACCCCTATTTACAACACCTGGAAGCTTCTTGCATGCGCTTATATGAAAGAGAAGCAGATAGGAAAATCCTTGGGTTGTTTTAAAATAGCTCTCCGCTGTGTTGAGAAATGGGTTCCCAATAAGAAGTTAGTTGTAGATATGTTCAAGAAGCTTGAAAATGTGGGCGACGTTGAAAGGGCAGAGCAATTGTTAAGTATTCTCCGTGAAGCAGGCTATGTGAGTACAAAGGTATACAATTTGCTCCTGAAAACTTATGCCAAAGCTGGTATAGTGCCGCATAATATTGCAGAGCGGATGGAAAAGGACAACGTTGGGTTGGATGAAGAAACTCGCAAGCTTATAAGAATAACCAGCGAATTGTCGGTTAGTGATGTTTGAGATATTTATTCTGCGTAATGCAACAATATAAGAGTTAATTTGTTTTCTAAGTCACCTCCTTCGTCTCAAAATGAGTCCTGTTTCTCTTGCATTGTTTTCCCAAAATTAGTATTGTATTTCCCTTTTAAGAAGTTAGCTAGACATGAATTACAATAATATTCTTATAATAAGTTAGTTAGTAAACAACATGTTTAAAATTTGGGCGCAAGAAGCTGGTACACGGGTCACATGCAAAGCTACAGTGTAACTGCTTGTGCGAGTTTTTAGTTGAATTTAATCCTTTCTATGATATCAATGTCGTTTGATCTTGTTTAAATGTTGAGCTCATCAGTTAATATAATTACTGGCTGATAAGATCTCTGCACTTATTGATCTATTTGCTCTCTTTATTCAGGATGATACATGTGCTTGATGGCTTAACAATTACAAGTTTTAGTTGTGGATGCAAGAACGCAAACTATAATACGATCAAAGTGAGTGTCTTGTATATATATATATATGGTCACCTTAGCTTTCATGTGAACATGCCTGAGGGAGTGAGGTTGT